>CAUYON010212136.1:0-29289 GCA_963573935.1 Arctocebus calabarensis
TGGGGGGGGGGGTCCTTCTCATAAAATATTCTCCCAGGCCAATTTCTTCAAGTGTTTTCCCTGCACTCTCTTCTAGTATTTTTATAGTTTCATGTCTTAAGTTTAAATCTTTTATCCAGTGAGAATCAATTTTTGTTAATGATGAAATGTGGGGGTCCAGTTTCTGTCTTCTACAGTTCACCAGCCAGTTCACCCAGCACTCCCTAAATAGGGAGTCTTTCCCCCACTGAATATTTTTGATAGGATTGTCAAAGATCAAATGATGATAAGCAGCTGGGTTCATCTCTTGGTTCTCTATTCTGTTCCATAAATCTACTGCTCTGTTTTTGTGCCAGTACCATGCTGTTTTGATCACTATAGATTTACAGTATAGCCTGAAGTCTGGTAATGTGATACATCTTGATTTGTTCTTACTTCTGAGTAATGTATTTGCTATTTGAGGTTTTTTCTGATTCCATATAAAATGAAGTACTATTTTTTCAAGTTCTTTAAAGTATGACAATGGTGTTTTAATAGGGATTGCATTCAATCTGTAGATCGCTATGGGTAGTATGGACATTTTAACAATGTTGATTCTACCCAGCCATGAGCATGGTATGTTTTTTCATTTGTTAACATCTTCAGCTATTTGTTTTCTCAGAGTTTCATAGTTCTCTTTATAGAGATCTTTGTTAGGTAAATTCCCAGATATTTCATCTTCTTTGGCACTATTGTAAAAGGAATAGAGTCCTTGATTGTTTTTTCAGCTTAACTATTGTTGGCATATATAAAAGCTACTGACTTGTAACTATTATTGAGATGCTGCTGTATTCCTTGATCACTTCTAAGTGTTTTGAAGTTGAGTTCCTGGGATTTTTCAGGTATAGTATCGTGTCATCAATGAAGAATAAGAGTTTGATCTCCTCTGACCCAATTTGGATACCCTTGATTGCCTTCTCTTGCCTGATTGCGATAGCTAAGACTTCCATTACTATGTTAAATAGCAGTGGAGACAGTGGGCAGCCTTGCCTCATTCCTGATCTGAGTGGAAATGTTTGAATTTTACACAATTCAATATGATATTAGCTGTGGATTTGCTGTAAATGGCCTCTATCAGTTTAAGAAATGTACCTTCTATGCCTACTTTCTTAAGAATTCTGATGATGAAAGGATGCTGGATGTTATCAAAGGCTTTTTCTGCCTCAATTGAGAAAATCATATAGTCTTTGTTTTTCATTTTATTGATGTGATGTATTATATTTATAGATTTGAGTATGTTGAACCAACCCTATAACCCTGGAATAAAACCAACTTGATCATGGTGTATAATTTTTTTGATGTGTTGTTGAATCCTCTTTGCTAAGATCTTATTGAATATTTTTACATTGATGTTCATTAATGATATTGGTCTATAATTTTCTTTCTTTGTTGGATCCTTTCCTGGTTTGGGTATCAGGGTGATAGTTGCTTCATAGAATGTGTTGGGAAATATTCCTTCTTTTTCTATGCTTTGGAAAACGTTGTATAATATAGGTACTAGTTCCTCTTGAAAGATTTGATAGAATTTGGATGTGAAGCCATCTGGTCCTGCACTTTTCTTTTTAAGGAGATTTCATATTGTTGATATTATTTCAGTGGTTGATATAGGTCTATTCAAGATTTCTAATTCTTTCTGGTTGAGTCTAGAAAGGTGGTGTGCTTCCAGGTATTGGTCCATTTCCTTCAGATTTTCATATTTCTAGGAATAGAGATTTTTGTAGTAATCATCGAGGATTTTTTGAATTTCTGAAGAGTCTGTTGTTATTTCTCCTTTATCATTTCTGGTAGACAAATGATTTACTTTTCTATTTCTGGTTAGGTTGGTCAAAGGTTTATCAATTTTTATGAGAGTTTTGAATTATGGATTTAATATCTTCTGTAATATAAGACTATTCCAACTTTCTGTTTGTTCTTTTGTCAGTTTTGAATTCTATTTTTCTAGAAAATTGTTCATTTTATATAAATTTTCCAAATTGTTTTCATGAAGTTATTCTTAACATCCTCTTTTATTATCATAATTACTATGGGAGATTTAGGGATGTTTCTTTTTATTCTCAATATGTATTTATGCCTTTTTTCTTTTTTTATTGATTACTTTTAGCAGGAATTATCAATTTTATTAGTGTTTTTAAAGAGTTTTTCTTTTTTCTTTGAGACAAAAATCTTGCTGTTTCACCCAGGCACAATTGTACAGTGGCACAATCATAGCTCACTTTAGCCTCAAACTCCTGGGCTCAAGTAGTGACCATCCCCACCTCAGCCTCCTGAGTAGCTAGGACTATAGACATGGGCCACCATGCCCGGCTACTTTTTTTTTTTTCTTTCTTTCTTTCTTTTTTTTTTTTTAGAGGTGAGGTCTTCTTATGTTACCCTGGTCTCAAATTCCTGGCCTCAAGCAGTCCTCCTACCTCAGCCTCCCAAAGTGCTGGGATTATAAGCATGAGCCACCATAGCTGGACTGCATATCGACAACTTTTATATATTTTTTAATGTATATGTTTTTAATTTTTTAATTTATATTTTAAATGTTTAAATTTATGTGTTTTAACTTTATGTTTCTTTTTTTTTTTTAATTTTTTTTTTTTTGAGACACAGCCTCAAGCTGTCGCCCTGGGTAGAGTGTCGTGGCATTACAGCTCACAGCAACCTCCAATTCCTGGGCTCAAGCGAGTCTCCTGCCCCTGCCTCCTAAGTAGCTGGGACTACAGGCGCCCGCCACAATGCCCCGCTATTTTTGTTTGGGTTGCAGCCGTCATTGTTGGTTGGCAGGCCCAGGCTGGATTCGAACCCACCAGCTCAGGTTTACATGGTTGGCACCTTAGCCCGCTGAGTCTCAGGTGCCGAGCCTTAACTTTATGTTTCACTCAGCTTGATGGTTGCAGTGTTATAAATAAATATCAACTTGCTAGCAGTGTTGAAATCTTTCCTGCCATTAGTGATGGCTTTGCTATTTGCTCTGTCAGCTTCTCAGGCATCTTAAAATCTCCCGCTCTGATTGCAGGTTTGTGACTTTCTCCTTTTAGTTCCATCCAAGTTCAGCTTTGTATACTTTGAGCTAGATTATTAGGTCATGCAAATTAAGAGTTTTTATTTCTTCCTGGATAATTAAACCTTTTATCATCATGAAATGGCGCTCATTAGCTCTGGTAATGCTTCTCTCCCTAGAGTCCACTGCATCCTCTGATAGTTTTACCAGCTATCTGGTCTTTCCATGGCATGCTGTTGTCATCCCTTTGGCTGGTGCCTGCATCTCTATCAGGTGTACCTCTATGTCAAACACCTCTGATGCTCCTTCCCCTCATAATCCTGAGTCCTTTTTTTTTGGTAGAGACAGAGTCTCACTCTATGTGCCTGGATAGAGTGCTGTGGCATCACACAACTCACAGCAACCTCCAACTCCTGGGCTTAGATGATTCTCTTGCCTCAGTTTCCTGAGTAACTGAGACTACAGGCATGCACCACAATGGGCTACTTTTTTGTTGTTGTTGTTGCAGTTTGGCAGGGGCCAGGTTTGAACCCACTACCCTCAGTATATGGGGCCGGAGCCTTACCAACTGAGCCACAGATGCTGCCCATGAGTCCATTTTTTTACTTGGCCATTTCTGCTATGGCCAGCTTTGAGCCGAGGTGATGTGCAGCCAAGGTGTGTGACTCATGGTCATATTTGGTTTTGAGCCCTAACACACACACACACACACACACACACACACACACACATCTGAGAACCCAGGCTAAGACATTCTCATGAACAGTAAATAATTGGATTTTATTTTTATCCGGTCCCTCTGTCTTAGTCCATCGTTGTTGCTATAAAGGAATACCTGATGCTCAGCAATATGTAAAGAAAGAGGTTTATGTGGCTTGCAGTGCTGCAGGCTGTACAAGAAGTGAGGCACATACAGCTGCATCTGGGGAGGGCCTTACAGCTTCCACGCACAGCAGGTGAAGGGCAACTGCTATGTGTGGAGATCACATGGCCAGAGAGGAGGCCAGAGAGAGGCAAGGGGGGCGCTGAGCTCTTCTCAACAATCATCTCATGGGAACTCACAGAGCAAGAGCTCACTCACTACTGCAAGGACAGTGCCAAGCTGTTCGTGAGGGATCTGCCTCCATGACCCAAACACTTCCCATGACGTCCCATCTCCAACAGACTCTTACTCTGTTGCCCTGGCTAGAGTACCATGGTATCATAGCTCATAGCAACCTCTTGTGCGCCAAGTGATCCTCTTGCCTCAGCCTCCCATGTGGGACTACAGCCACTCACCACAATACCAGACCATTTTTAGAGATGGGATCTCACTCTTGCTCAGGCTGGTCTTGAACTCCTGAGCTCAAGCAGTCCACCCGCCTCAGCCTCCTACAGTGCTAGGATTACAGGTGTGAGCCACCATGCTGGGTCTTTACTATAGAATTTCTGATGACAAATTCTCTCAGCTACTGTTTGCTGAAAATGTCAGCATTTAGTCTTAGTTTTTGAAAGATACTTTCACTGGATATAGAAATCTAGGTTGGCAGTATTATATAAATTGACTCTTTACAAAAATCATTTTGTTGTTTCCCATATTTCCTTGTTCCTTTTGGAAATTCAGCATTAGTGTGTTGTTTCTCTGAAGGTAATCTCTCATTTCTTCTTTTCTGGATGTTTTCAAGAGTTTTTTGTCTGTTTCCATTTTTAGGAATTTTACCACAACGTGCTTAGATCTAAGTTTTCTGTTTATTGCTGTTGGTTTTATATTGCTTCTTAAATGTGGTATTTGGTATCATTTTGTCAGTTTGGAAAAGTCTTAGTTGTACTTTCAAACACTACTTCTTCATTTTCTCTCTTTTTTAAAATAGAGTCTTCTAACTATGTCTTATAAGTCCTTTTGCTTCTTTCTCTGTTTTTTTTCTTACTTTTCTTTCCTTTGCTTCATTCTGGGTATTTTCTTCTGATCTACTCTTTAGTTCATTTCATTGTCTTTTCATCTGTGTCTGTTAAATATGTTCAATTGCCTCAATGTGATGAAAGTCTGAGATGATGCTACCATTTCTTTTGTTTATTTGTTTGTTTACTTATTTATTTTTTGGTAGTAACGGGGTCTCACTGTGTTACACAGGCTGGTCTCTAACTCCTGAGTTCAAGCAATCCTTCCCCCTCTGCCTCCCTACGTGCTGGGATTCAGGCATAAGTCATCACACCTTCCTCCTAATTCTAAATGGGGTTTTGTGCTGTGAGGACAGATTCACACCAACTCTGATGGTATATAGCCCTTTAGGGCTGACAAACCAAAATAGGTGGTTAAGACAAATGGCTCTATTCTTGCGAGAGTTTAGTTAATGCCCAGGAAATCTACACTTTATATTAGATAACGTGAATGTTTGAAGAAGAAAAAAGAGAGTAAAGGAAGAATCAGTTAAGCAGACTTTCTGGGGAGGTGGAGGAATAATTTGTTTCTGTTCTGCACCTGAGAAGATAAACTTGTAATCAACATTATCAGCATGGAATCAGACTGACTTCAGTCCTGGGACCTGGACTGAGCTTGCCTAAAGTTACAATATGCATTTCTGTATTCATGGGAGGCCAGCAAAGAATTTCCTTTTGAATGATCCCTGAAGACTTTACGTTTCTGTAAGGATCTAGGTAATGCATAATATTAGTAGCAGCTGTTCATTTGCATGGCCAAACTCCTGGTTTGTCCTTCCATTGTATGAAGGGTTGTGGGGGTGAGATTTTTATTCTGATATTTTCATTCTGCTTCACAGGCTCCAACCGAAAACCTGTGGTGGGAGTTGGGCTGGTGCTCTCCAGAGACCTTTCTCTTTCAGAGAGGTGGGGGGCAGACTATTCCAGTTTTGTCCCCGAATCCCATGGTCTGTTGAAAGCTCTACCAAGAAATTTATCTCCATGCTAAATGATAGTGAAGTACAGTTATCCATCTTTTTTCCTTTTGTAATTATCTAGTCTAGCCTCTGTGATAATGGTGTATGTTTAATAAATGTTTAATTGGTTAAAACATTTTTTACATTTTCCCTATATGCAGAATTGGGAAGCAGATTTTAGCCCTGTATTAGTAAGAACTCCTCAGTTATTAGAGTCATCAAGTAATGAGAGGTTCTGCCTCCTGAGTGGTAAGTGGCATTGCAAGAAATGCTCAGGCTGAATGTCTAGTTTAAGTATTCACATTCTAAAGTTATTTGTCAAGAGACTGTGGAGATGATTACAGGTTTGGCTTTAACACGGGTTAGATAACCTCCAAATTTTTTCCATTTCGCATTAACACGTGTCAGATAACCTCCAAATTTTTTCCATCTCTCAATTTCTGTGATTAGTGCATGCTTTCTGGTTTCTGACAATGTAGCGGACATGAATCATAGAGTCTGGTCCTCTACCACATCTCAGTAAAGAACAGGGCAGTCAAAAGTCCTGACAGTTAAGAAAAGGGAGCATTAAAATAAGCTCACTTTGCAGTCTGACATAGTGAATACATTGTTGCTTATACAAAGACAGTCACAGGTTCTTTTTAACAGAACAATCATTCAAGTAAGGGCTTGAAAAATGGATACAGGGACACTGAATTGTCTGTATAATTATAGAAGATAAAGACTGATCTTAGTTGGTTCCATAGGAGAAGCAATATCAGCAATTTGTAAGTTTACTGCCATGTAGACAAATGTGAGAACTCGGGTTTTATTCTCACTTACTCAATCAGCACATATTTTTTGAGAATATAGGCTAAGAAATGGTGGACCAAGGATCTTACAGCAGCCATTTGATTTGGTGAAATGTCTCAACATTTCACAAGTAGATTTCATGAAAACTTTTTAGAGTCTTCACATCTTTTTTTTTTTTTTTAATAATTTTATTGAATCATAATTATGTACATTGGTGCAATCACAGGGCACGATTCATATACATTCAGAAATATTTTGATCATACTGTTACAGATTTTGAAATAGAAGAGAACGAACAGCTAGGCGTTGTGGTGGGCACCTGTAATCTCAGCTACTCGGGAGGCTGAGGCAAGAGAATCACTTAAGCCCAAGAGTTTGAGGTTGCTGTGAGCTGTGATGCCACAGCACTCTACTGAGGGTGAGATAGTGAGACTCGGTCTCAAAAATAACAAAAGAAAAAAAAAAGGAATAGAATAGAATGATGTCTGCTTCTACTTTCAAGTTAGAACAAAGACAAGCAGTTTATTATCTTTCTCTTTAAAGTGTAGCACTATTGGAGAACTAAGGCCAGATGAGTGGAGGTACCTACCTGTCAGGGTTACCAGGAGTCCCATGAGCCTGCTCTGACCACAGTCGAGCCAACAGGACAGCTGATCCCTAGGGGCCCTGGTGGTCCCACCTATTTTACATTCATCTTTTCAAGTCATATGTTACTTATTTTATACCAAGAAAAGATATAAAATTAATCAGTTATAAAATTCAGTAACTTTACTTTCACTTCAAGGTAGGTCATCTTTATGACCCGAAGTTGCATTTATTGATCAAAAATTTCATATATTCTACTGATCAGCATGGGAGTTTTGACCTGCTCCGTTTCCGACCTGGGCCAGTTTACCCCTCCTTAGGGCAACCTGGTGGCCCCCGCTCCCGGGGGTGACCATATTGGTGCCAAACTTAGTGCAGACACCTGATCGGCATAGTGCACTGCAGCCCAGAACTCCTGGACTCAAGCGATCCTCCTGCCTCAGCCTCCTGAGTAGCTGGGATTACAGGCACGTGCCACTGTGCCTGGCAAAAATTTTATATATTCTACCCAATTTTTCCATAAATCTAAAACTGCTTGAAAAAGTCCATTCATTTAAAAAATAAGACACAATTTTATTCAAAGTATTAAAAAACACCTAAATTTTCAGCTATCTTTAAGTATTTCAAAAGCCAGTACCCATAGTAAAAGACAAACTAGGGCTAATTGTACCCAATCAGTACCCTGTTATGGTAATCACACAGGGATGTGAGGCTGCTCAGGACCGCCCTGAGTCACAGAGAGAGACATGACATTATATTACATGACATTACATTAAATGTAAGTGCAAAATGTAACAAGGTTAAGACATAAGATGTTTTTATCTGCATTTCAATACTGAGCTGTTAGCTTGTTTTTTTCCTATATTTTAATGTACATTATCAATAAGCCAAGCGCAGTATGTCATTTTATTTGTCAAAAATTATCTTCTTCCTTATATGTACAATTTACTTAAAGTAGATTTTTAAATGTATCTTTTATTATGTTGGGTGAAGCTGAATATTAGTGAAGATTATATTGGTTGTGAATTTTATAATATAGTATGTGACAAAATGAAAGTTTTAGCTTCAGATAATCTCTTCATCATAAATCACACAAAATTATATGTGATTTTCTAAATTTTTAAGATTCCTTAAAAGCAATTTATATGTCTTTTTAAAAATCGGGAAGTACCAAACTACTGAGCTCGGGGGAGGGGCTGTCCCTCTTGTTTTGCAGTTAGGAAGACTGACGCTCAAGGGGCTTGAACAGTCTTCCCAAGGATGGCAGATTCTAGGTTCAAACTCAGGACGGTCTGATTCTAAAAAACATGCTCTCAGACACTTTTCCTAGTGTTTGCTTGTGCTTACACAGTGCCAGTGAGAATAGAGGAAATCTGAATGGTGTTTCAAAGACAAAATGGCAACAGTGACAGCCTGGATAGATGGCAGTTCTAATGAGTACGGGTTAGAAGCGAAGCAACACGAAGGCTTCCAGCTGAGACTTAGGAATGGAATGTTATTACTATAAAAATAAATAAGCAAATAAAGAAGACGGGAAAGTCATCTAGGTGGAAAGATGCAGAGATTACTTTTCAGCCTTACCGGGTCAGAGGCAACAGTAAGACTTCCATAGAGAGCTATCAGGAATAGAGCCTGAGATTCTGCTGAAAGAGCTCAGGACAGTTTAGATCTGGAATCCATCAGCAGAAGGTAGTCATTGGAAGGGGAGGGCACAGGGAGAATGAGAACCTAAGGAGGGGAAAAATATATAATCTAAGCCTTGGGAAATACCCTTTCACTGGGGGTTTGAGGGGGAAAAAAAATGTGAGCGACAGAATAAAATCAAGAAGTTAAAGGAGAACCAGAACCACATAGAATCCTGAAAACAAAGGGATAATAAATGTAGCTAAAATATACTGAACACCTACCATGGAACAAGTTCGTGCTGTGTATTTTATCTTTTTCAATCTTTATAATAACTCAAGGAGACAGATGAAGACATAGAGAGGGTTAGCAAGGTTAAGCCATATGCTCAGCGCTCATCTGGGAAGTCCTGGGGCAAATACTAGAATTTATGTCTTCCAGCCTCCAAAGTCTCCATTTTCTAACTCGTGTTCTCCAGAGTGCACAAACCAGTCACTGTAGTATGGGGGAAAAAATGTTAAAATTACAATCATCCTTTCAAAATTTTATTTTTCATATATTTTACACTGCATTACATATAGTGTAGGAATGCATCTTATACATGCATACTTTATAAATTAAGTATATGCTTATTGGAGTGTGCACTCAAAAATCTACTAGTGTGAAGATATAATAAAAATTTTGGAAACAGGAGCATGAAATGGGATCTTACCTAAAGTGCACGTTATAAGGGTGTATAACACACCCCGTGGGTGAGGGGCTCTTCTACAAATGGAACTGTACTCTGGAAGTGAGAACAGTGTAACCTAAATATTGTACCCTCATATTAATTTGAATAAAGTTATTTTTAAAAAAAATTTTGGAAATTGTTGCTTTAAACCACTAAGCAAAACTACCTTTTGGCCTTGTCCCATACTCAACAACAGATTGCATTCACTTCCTATGGAGTCCCATCATGCTTTAAACGCAATACTAGTTCTAATTTAGTTAAATAAAAACTTTTCATTTTATAGGTTCTTTTCATGCCAATCCTTGGGATTTTTAGAAATTCATGAAGGCCTTTGGGCCTTTCCTGCATTGCGGTTATGGAAGAAACAGAGGACTTAGACCAGGCAGACCTGGGTTCAAATACATGTATCAGCTTTTACCTTATTGACCGTGTGACCTTGGACAAGTTCCTAACTTCTCAGAGCCTCAGTTTGCTCATCTATAAAATGGAGATACTATTTCCTTGCAGATCGTTGTAAAGCTTAGCAATATCATAAGGAAATAACTTAGCTTTGGGCTTGGCAGACAGTCGATCAATTTTAAATAGCAGCAGATGACAATAGCAGACTACCTCTCTGCTGTATGGAACCTCTGTGGCTCAACAGTCATTCTCTCTAAAATCAGGTTGCATATCCTTTTGGCAGAGTATGGCCTAGATTGTTCTGAACTCAACCTGGAAATTTATTTAAGCAGAGGCAAAAAGGGTTTTCCTAAAATATGTGAGGCTGCTGCATATGGCCAGGGGGGTTGAGGAGTGCCATTTACTTGGACTACAATGGGAATGGCTGTTCTTGCCTTGTATAGAGTGGCAGCCCTGGAAATATTCCGGCAAAAATGGAGAGGGCCAGAAATATAGCAGTCTGCACAGAATGAAGGCGATGAATGCCCCTGCCCACACTTGTGCAGGTTGGTATGCTGAATGCCTCTCTGCTTGTTGACACTCCCCACAGATCTGTACTCCTGACCTGGTAGTGTTCCTGGCTTGTGCTAATCAAAGGCTCAAGGAAAGATTACTGAAGCGCGCAGAACAGCAGGGGCGCCCCGACGACAATCTCAAAGCCACCCAAAGGAGACTAATGAACTTCAAGCAGAATGCCGCTCCGTTGGTCAAATACTTCCAGGAAAAGGGGCTCATCATGACAGTAAGTTTGCTCTTTTACATGTTCAGTACAAGAATGATCTTTCTGATTTCTAATTGGCCCATGTTCCTACTTAGAAATCCTCTTTACCTTAAAAAGTAGTGTGGCAGGGGAAATGTGAACCAATGGGAAAAAATATCATTTAGACTAGATTTGCCTGTATTTATTTTATTTTATTTGCAGTTTTGGCTAGGGCTGGGCTTGAACCCACCACCCCCAGCATATGGGGCCTGCGTCACACTCCTTGAGCCGCGGGCACCACCCTAGATTTGCCTTTATTAAGCTGTAATGATTTTTTAAGTTACATTTTTGTTTAATTCTTAAGAAAGGTGGTCAATTTTAACCCTGGCCAGAATTCTATAGCACCCAGGTAAAAAAACGTATTTTTAAATAACTATTTGGGTAATTTTGAGCTGCATTTGCCCAGTTTCTTGATTTTTCTGTCTTTAAAGACCTAACAAAACTGATAGATTTAAAAGACCTAACAAAACTGACAGATTTATAAACACACAGCTGGTGTTATAAGTAGATTTAAATTGTAACTTAGGTTTTGTTTATTATAAGGTACTACAGAAAGAAATGAGATTCTTGGCTCGGCACCTGTGGCTCAAGTGGCTAAGGCGCTGGCCACGTACACCTGAGCTGGCGGGTTCGAATCCAGCCCAGGTCCACCAAACAACAATGATGGCTGCAACCAAAAAATAGCCAGGCGTTGTGGCAGATGCCTGTAATCCCAGCTACTTGGGAAGCAGAGGCAGGAGAATTGCTTGAGCCCAGGAGTTGGAGGTTGCTGGGAGCTGTGATGCCACAACACTCTACCCAGGGTGACAGCTTGAGGCTCTGTCTCAAAAAAAAAAAAAAGAAAAGAAAAGAAATGAGATTCCTGACTTTACAAAAAACGGTTTCTAAGAGTGATAACATACTAAAATGGGAGTTGTAGGCTGGACTTGGTGGCTCACTCTTGTAATCCTAGCACTCTGGGAGGCTGAGGCAGGTGGATTGCTTAAGCTTAGGAGTTCAAGACCTACCTGAGCAAGCATGAGACCTTGTCCCTAACTAAAAATAGAAAAACTAGCTGGGCATTGTGGCAGGCACCTGTAGACCCAGCTACTTGGGAGGCCGCGGCAGGAGGATCACTTGAGCCCAAGAGACTGAGGTTGCTGTGAACTCTGATGATGTCATGGCTCTCTACCCGGGGCAATAGAGTGAGACTCTGCCTCAAGAAAAAAAGGGGGCAGGGGGTAGTTTACCTTTCTGCTCTATTTGATACTAGGTGAATATTAATGTTTTTCTAAGTGTTTAGTTTGTTTTGTGGTAATTGAAAGTCAGTGTGCTAAGGAAGGGTGACACCAAATCATTAGTTAATATGCAGTCTTTAGAATCTAGGTTTAACTAAATTGACGATCCCTACATCAGGTTTCATATTAAAGCATTGGGGAAACAAAGGGGACAAGAGACCATCGGAAGAAAGCACTTTATCCAAAAGGGACAATAAAGTCACAGCAGCTGTTTAGCAACCAGCAGGCGGCTCCTCTCAGCCTGTGGGCCCTTCCCACTGGACCGAGACTCTGGCCCCGTGGAGTTAGACGCATCTGGAGAGTCTGATGAGCGATGCACACCTTTCCCAGGAAAATGCACATTAGATTGTTTTTCACAAATTGTAGGTAACTCAACCGAAGCCCATCCACAATCTCTGTACCTAACCCTTCCTGGCTTACAGCCCCCTTCATTAAGATGTCCTTGAGCCCCAAGGAAACAGTCATGACATTTGAATCATAAGCACTTTGTAGTCTTTTTAGCACTATGAAGAAATATTTGGCTCTTTGAGTCAAAGTGGTCACGTCAGAGAGCTGTAAATCTGATCTGAAAATGGCTCACACGCCAGAGTTCATTTTTTTGGTCTGAAGCAGACATTGAGTAATAAGAAAAATTCTGGAAAATTGGGGTGGATGTTTGGTGGCTATTTTTTGTTGGGGATGATTTTTCTCACCAATTACCAATGCTGACGTTTGCATTGTGTCAAGAAAAAGAAATTTATTCTGCAAACCAAACCGCACCTGCAAGGTGCCGGGCCAGAGATTTAATTGATGTTTACAAGGCTTAAAGGTATGACCAGAGAGTCTCTAATTATCCCCTGCTTGTCACGTTCGTCATCACAAGCAGAGCAGATTTCTCAAATGAATGCAGAGTGGGGATTGTTAATTTACTAATATTTTGCATGAAGGTGAAATGCCATTGCCTCTAATTGAGGGAGTCAATAACAACGGTGATGACAGCTTGTAACCCCACTGCTACAACCAAATGAGCTTTAAGATAAACACCTCTCATAACTGGGAGTGCCTCAGACACTCACCTTTTGGAAAGCAGTGAACACAAACACAGGCTGAGTGAGCTCTGGAGAATAAATTTTGAAAAAATAGTCTTGCAAAGAAGCAAGGTACATCCTGAGACAAGTCCTCTTTCTCAACCTGGCTCATAGTTTATTTTTGGAATTAAAAGATATTTGGTAGTCTTCCTGCTTTTAAAGATGAGTTAAATAATTAAAATGATCATTCTTATTAATTACAAGCATGGTAAAATGTTAATAAAAATCTGGGAGTTAATAGATCAAACCCAAATACTTCCTTTTCTCTGTAGCTTTTCTTTCTTTTTGTTCTGCTTGCCCTTCCTAATTGATTCTTTTACTCATTTGATGGCTATTTATTGAACACCAAGATACTCTGCTAGGTGCTAGGAGTGCTAACCTAGGGATAAAGATAACGTATCACTGGTATATTGCAGGCACCTAGAACAGTATTGCTGGGTATATGGTAAGTCCCAGGAAATGAACAGAGTTGACAGCCTGTGGGGAAAGAGATATTAAACAATGAGTTGGTACGTTATTAGGTAATGACTGTCGAGTTATTAGGTGTGCTGACTATGATGAGTTATTAAGTGTGAAAATGTGCAGGGTGCCTTCGCTTGTCATTAGATTTCCCTATAGTGAACAGAGCACTCTCCTGCCCTCCAGTAGGGCTGAGTGTTGATCTCAGGACACGGTTCTTAGGGACTCCAGAGACCGTGTCCCTCTTCTCTTCCGTCCAGTTGAGAAACTTGCTTTCCAGTAGGGTTTTGCTGTCTGAATCCTGTTACATGGAACCTCAGCTCCACTGACACCAAGTAATCTCACAAGGGCCTACCAGAGCGAGCCTCTAGGACTTTCTAAACTGGATGACATGACCCTCATAGCGTCGTACTGGTTAAATGAGAGAATGCGTGTAACATGGTAGGCGATGGGAATGCTGTGGCCATATATAAGATACACCATGTGGCTTGATGGCCCAGTTCAGATTCCAGCTGTGCCGCCTACCACCTGTGTGACCTCCCGCAGGTTACGCACCTGCGCGGTGAGGCCCGGGCCCGAGCCCAGTTCAGGGTAAGGTGGGCAAATTCCTCAGTCTTACCCTGTGTGTCTGTGGGGGTTAAATGGATGCCAAGAGCTTAGGACAGTGCCTGGAATATTGTAAGGGTAATTTGCATAATTGATATTATTTTATAATTTGTGTATCACTTCTTTTTTCTTCCCTCCCCCTCTAATGGTATTTTGCCCCTAACAATTTTATGTTCTTGGTGGGAATTCTTATATTTTCTCCACTAGATAAATTATTGGGGAAATCAAAAATGAAGAGGTTCCAAAAACTTTGTGCATGGGCAGCACCTGTGGCTCAGTGAGTAGGGCGCCTGACCCATATGCCGAGGGTGGCGGACTTGAACCCGACCCCGACCAAACTGCCAAAACAAAACTTTGTGCAAAATTTCTCAAAGCTCTCTTTTTCTTTGCAAGTGTCTCTTAATCAGTGAGAAAATTGACTCAGTGTTTTCTCTGACTTCGGTACTGTCCAAGTCATCCTGCTACATAATGGCTGTGTCTGAACAAGGTAACTGAATGGTGTTGACCTTGGCCCATTCTGTTTTCTTTTTTCTTTTTTACTTCATTTACTTCATCATTGACGGTGTATCTGTTGGCAGATTTGACTAAAGAATAAACACAATTTGACTAAAAAGAAAATCTAATCAAAACAGCCAGGGGAAACATGCTGTTTGCTGGAATACTGTATCTTATTGACATGGTCACTATTACTGGACCTCTTCATTTTTATTCTTGCCTTTTACATGTCTGTGGGTATTTAGAGTATGAAGTAAGCAAATGGTTATTTTTCTTCTGGACTTTTTGTAGAAGGAAGCAAAAGGAACAGAATTTGAAATGAGAAGTGAGCCATAATCATACCCAGGTTTACCAACCGGCTCCTTCAGTTGGGAAAGGTATAGAATGAAACTGTTAAAATTAGAATTGTTTCTTGTTCAACAACACCAGTTTACCTACAGAACTGGGCGAGGAATGTGGGTAGGGCCACATTGGCATAGTAAGGCCACATATACCAAGGAGTCCCTAATTTTGATACTTAATAAACCAGAAAAAAATGCTTTAAAATGGGGCTAAGGTAAAGTTGGCTTTTTAAATTTGATAAAGTGAAGGCATTAGAATAAAGAACCATCTACTCTTGCCACTGTTTGAAATAAATATTTTTAACATACCCCCCAATTAAGACTACAGCACCAAAAATATTATTTAAACCAGTGGTTCTCAACCTTCCTAATCCTGCAACCCTTTAATACAGTTCCTCATGTTGTGGTGACCCCAACCATAAAACTATTTTCATTGCTGCTTCATAACTGTAATTTTGCTACTGTTACGAATCGTAATGTAAATATCTGCTGTCAGGCGACTCCTGTGAAAGGGTCGTTGGACCTCCAAAGGGGTTGCCACCCACAGGTTGAGAATTGCTGCTCTAAGCCAATGTTTAGCTTTTATAAAAACTCCCAACATTTGCCTTATTTTTCTCATTTTGCCCTGAATTTGAGAACACTGTGTCACAAACTATCATCAGTGCAGGAGACTCATCGCGAATATATCCTTGTTAAAACCAAAATATTGTTTATTTACCGGGCGTTGTCCCTAAGCCTCAGATAACCCCATCTGCACTATAATTGCTTCATTTGCTCCATATCACTTCCTCCAAATTTTAGAATCCCACTATATATTTCAGACTTTCCATAAACTATATACAATTAATCCTTGAACATCACAGAGCTTGGGGTACCAATCCGCACACAGTCAAAAATCCACATAGAACTTTTGACTCCCCCAAAATTTTACTACTAAAAGCTACTGTTGAACAAAATCTTACATATAAGATATGCACAGTTAATGAGCACATATTTTGTATATTTGTGTATATTATTTTCTGTCTTCTTACCATCAAGTGAGCTAGAAAAAAGAAAATGTATTAAGATAACCAGAAGGAAGAGAGAATATATTTACTGTTCACAAATGCAAGTGGGTCCTCGTAAAGGTCCTCGTCGTCTTCACAGGGAGCAGGCTGAGGAAGAGGAGGGGTTGACCTTGTTGTCTCAGGAGCAGCAGAGACAGAAAAAAAATCTGTGTATAAGTGGGCTGTGCAGTTCCAGCCCGTGTTGTTCAAGGGCGAACTGTAATTCCCATCCCATCAGACACTCCTACTCTAAAGAAAAATAAATAGGACTGGTAAAGGCAAATTTAAACAGACCACTGAATAATCGCATGCTAACCAACTTCATGTTTCATGGGAATCAGCACTACCAGTTAAAATACAAGTACACGCACCCCTAAGTCGTGCCATAACCCACGGAGACATACAGCCGTGGGTTCCTCACCACCATCTCTACCCAGGGTAGTGAAAATAGAAAGGGAAAAAAAGGCTTCAGGAGAAAAGAATCAAAACAACTAAACTCTCAGTGAATTCAGCAACCCACAAGAAAGGCAAAGATGATACTTGAGAACAGTTTGCCCACACAAACCCATTCTCCTAAAATTGGCAGGAGGAAAATTCTGTTTCTACTTCTCAATGCAAAAGACGTTTGTTCAGTTTGTACTGTGTAACATAGTGAAGCTGGATATCCTTTAAGGGCCATAACGTATTATATCCTGTTCATTTTTTTTCTCTTTTTTATTTTTTTTTTGGTTAGATCATAAAGAGGTAGATCATGTATACATTAATGCATTTGGGGGGCACAATGTGCTGATTTCATATACAGTTTGGAATGCTTACATCGTACTGGTTAATATATCCCTCGCCTCATTTACTTAATTTCTGTGTTAAGACATTTACACGCTATACTTAATAGATCCGACATGTACCCTTGCAATATGCACCATAGGTGTGATCCCACCATTCACCCTCCCTCCGTCTGACTATATCCCATTTAAATATGCATTGTCATGTAACCAAGAGGTCCCACCTAGTTCGTTTGGTAGACTTAGTAGCAAAGAAAACAGTCAGGGAGAAGTTTTCGAAGGTTAGTAAATAGGAAAGGTGGTGCAGGTGTTCTGGAAGATACTCAGCTGACAGGTGGTGAACCCACGCACCTGGGTATATTGCCGCCCCTCCCCACACACACATAGGATTTCAGTGACCAGGGTATTTTTAAATGAAGCAGTGAGTACTTTCTGCATGAAACCTAATACCAGCAGCACCTCTGAGTGGAGAGCCCAGAAGTAACATGAGAAATACTGTATCCATTTTTGAATTGAATGAAGAGCCACTTAAATGGAATCACATCCTCTGGGCAACAAGCATTTATCAAATCCTTCTGTGTACAGAGCTGGCAAGACTGGGCTGCCCTGGGAAAAGTGCTGTTGCTCACCTGAGTGGAGGGCACCCTCGCTGTGGGTTACTCGGTACCATTTAACTGACTATTTACGTGGGTCTTTACAATTTTGGTTTTAAAATATCCAGAACCCAATTGAAAAGTCTTTCTGATTACGCTCATAAACAGTCATTATTGCCAATTTGAAAAACTAAAATACTGTGATTCCAATTTCATTTTCTGACCTTTTGTATAGAAAGGAAAATACAAGCACTGAGAGATAAAGCCATTTGCTCCCAAAGCGGCAACCCACATAGAGCTAAGCAGTGCCCACAGTCCTGGGAGGCAAATTACGCTGGCTCCTGAACGGCATCGGAACAACGGGGCAGGAGCAGGTACCATATTTACAGTAGCTCCGGCATTCTGTCTCTGTAGCAGGCAAACGCTCCGACTCACGACTTTTTCACACCCAAAGCTCCCTGAGATCTTGTGGGGTTCACAGTCCCCAGGCAGAGAGAAAACTAGATGACTCAGCATATGCCTCTCCTTTCAAAGTCGGAAACTTATGTTGATTACACAGGGTGGGCATGATTGCTCCTGGGCAATTCAAATAGAAAACTAATTTCAAGTACACATGGACATTGTGTCCGCCCTGCGCAGATGGCAGCGAGACGGACAGTGCCTGATGATGAGAACTCTCACACCAACAAGTGCCAGGTTCTTGTCGTAATGTTGTATACAGGTGTTAACAGAAAAAATAAGGAGGAACTTTAAAAAACAAACATATTTCTTTTATGATTGTAGACACCTATAGAATAAAGAGCAGAAAGCCCCAGGAACAACTATTTAATCCTCTCAGGTGTAAAGCAGGGCCCTCACGTGATAAACACAGAACAACTGACATAGGCAAAATCCAGATCGGATTTGGAAGATTCATATAAAGAAAATTCCAATTCGGGTGGCGCCTGTGGCTCAAGGAGTAGGGCGCCAGCCCCATATACCGGAGGTGGTGAGTTCAAAATCTGGCCCCAGCCAAAAAAAACTGCAAAAAAAAAAAAAACCAGACCAAGAAAATTCCAATTCTAAGAATTGTCATTGATAGAGCTATCTTAGAATTCTTGAATTTTCCTGTTTCTGTGGAACTTTCACAATAGCAGCTTCCCTTTGTAACGTTTTTAAAGTAAAAGAAAATAGATTCATAAATGGTGGCTGAATGTCGTGTCCTACAACTTATCATAAACTCTTGTTTCAACCCTGTAATTTTGACATGAAAACACACACCCGCTTTATCTCTGTCTCTCTCTCAGCTGGTTCCCCAGGAGACACTCTATGATCTAAACAATAGTTTTGATAACAGTGTTGTTGAGCGAGACAATTCTTGGGGCTTTCTCACCTGCGGTCTGGCTGGGAAGCGCCATGTGCGATTTAGACGGCCGTAACCATGCACGGTGCTCATCTAACTGGGGTGGCCCTTCCCCACTGTTGTTCCCCTAGATATAAAAGTGGGCAGGACTTTCCACTTCCACAGACTTGCCCTGCTTGCTCCCTGGCCAACGGTCGTGAGCCGAATTAAAGCATCTCATACCTGCCCTTGGCTTCTGAGTTCCTCGCCAGCCTGTCCGAATCAGATCATTTGCATGCCAAGTGTCAACAACCATTCTAGACTTCCAAATTAAGTCTTCATTCCCTTTAAAATATTATCCTGACACTTACTGGCAACATGAGTAAGAAAATACTATTTTTAGTAATGTTCTTGAACTAAATTTTTGCATGTTTAAGGGCAAACTAATTGGAAGTAATTAATATCTTTCAAGAGAGATGGCACTATAGTTAAATGAGGTGACACTCCCTCCCCCCAAAAAAGATGAAAGAAAAGGAAAAGATTCGTTACTAAAGGCTTGCCAGTCAAGAAAATATTATGACTAGATGGTACCTTAAAAAACAATAGCTAACAATTCCTAAGTGGTTAATACGTGCCTAAGTAAGTATTACTCCAAATGTTTCATATATGGAAACTCCTTATTGCACCCCAAATCTCTGTTTTGTAAAAATGGGCATGAAAATGTAGCCTGTTCAGAGTCCCAAAGAACAGTGGAGCCTTAGCCGGACCCAGGCTCCTGAGCTCCCAGGGTGACTGTTTTGTCCTTTCAATCAAAACAGGACACTTGGGCACCTTGCATCTCGAGCCCCATTAACTGCTTGCCCAGGTATCTGATCAGGGTCTCTGTTCAGCTGTATAATCTCTTCATTTTTGTTTTTTAGAAAAGGATAAATAAGAAAATTAATTCTATTCACATAGAGAGGGTTTTTTTTTAAGAAAAGTAATTTTTACTAGGTAATGGAGGCAAAATAATTAAGGTAATTCATAAAATTGCTTAATCCAAGCCCACATTAGCAGCCAGGCACTCTCACCACCAGTGGCCAGCTGCCGCGCCTTGTGTTTTTATTTATCTTACTACCATCTTCTCCTTGACAAGCTCAGTTCCACAAATCAAATGCAAAACCACGGCTTCATTTCTAGGGCAAGCAAACCCCTGTCCTTGTCCGCTTTAAGTCCCATCGCTCACTTTCCCCCGTGATAGTCCGTCTACAGTCGTTCATTCAAGCAGTTCATTGAAGGCCCAGGTGTTCGTGGTCACTTTCCATCAGACAAGAGCGGGATCCTTCTTCCGTTTCACAGCCGTCTGCCGACATCCAGATAATGACGCATCCTTGTACACAGGGTACCGTGTCGGGCATGGTGGGGAGCACAGATCTGGCCTTCCTGGAGTGTGTTGTGCAGGTACATCGAGGGTTGAAACACGAAGAAGCAGAACCCAGCACAGGAAGGGGTAAGTGCCCCTCTGTAGAACAGAGCAGGGCAGGGGAGGGACATCCTCCTGGAAGGACTAGGAAAGGCTCCCTGGAAGCATCAGCTCTTGAGAAGCAGGGGAGAATTGGATCCCACATGGGCATTTTAAGCAGACACAGGATATGGGTGTCAAGCTGAAGGCGGCCCTGGAGTGCGAGGCTAAGGTCAGGAAGGGTTACTCTGTGAACGAGGAGTGACGTGACTAGAATATTACGCTGTAGCTGTGTGAACAGTGAGTGGAGGAAGCGTCTGGAGAGGACTGGATAAGGCTCTGGCCTGGGAGGACGGCGGCGTGGCCCAAGAATTTCCTTCTCTGGCAGGCAGGATCTACAGCCATCTGGGATCAATGGCAAACTGCGGAGTGACTGAAAAAGCTCAGCGAGAAAAAACAGCACTCCCAGCCCCCTGCACGTGAGGGGAGCGTCGCTCTTGCCAGTTCAACCACTTTGGTTTCCTGTGTGAACAGTGTCTATGGCAGGGTTGAAAGGAGCGGGTTAGGAAGGGGACGAGGGCTTTGACAAGCTAAAGCACTGCACAGCAAAGGGCCCCAGTCAGTTGATTCGCCAAATATTCTTTCCACAAACAATTATTTCAAATAGTTCATTGAGTGAATAAATTAATGGATTGAGTCAGTCATCATAGATGTACTGGGAAACATTTATTTTCATGGCAGACAGCCCTATACATCTCATAGCTATGAGGACATAATTTTATTAAAACACTGCATACTGATTAGTTTTTGCCAAAAAATAAAAGTTTATGTCTGTTAGGATGTGTTTTATTACAAATGAAAGAATAGCTGAATTGCTATGGCGTAAACAAATAGGTTTATTTGGCTTGTATGAAAGAAATATACAGACAGGTGACCCAGGACTGGTAGATGGCTAAATAGTGTGATCAAGGACCCAAGTTTCTTTTGTCTCTCTGTTTCACCAGCTTTATTGTTTTCTAATTGTGACAGAATGGCTGCTGCTGCTCTGGTCATCATATCCACATCCCACACAGGACAAATGTATGAGAGCAAAGGGCTGGGAAGCCATAGCTATTCCTCATCATTAGGAAAGCAAAGCTTTTCCATAAATCCCCTTTCCCTCCCTTATCACCTGGCACTTAGGTCTTATTGGTCACAACTGGGTTATGTGTTTTCTCTGCCTTCAAGAGAAGCTTCCAAATGGAGTATTTAGGATCCCAGAGCCTCTGATACAGAGGAAAGCGAAGAAGAAAGGAGCTAGAATAAATACTGAGTAAGCCAACTTACAATAATCACACTACAAGGGTTTTCTTAATCTACTTTTTTTTCTACTTAATAAGATATAGCAAAATACATTTGCAAGTGATTTTAGCAAAGATGATGAAAATAGAAAATGTGTTTAATGATAATAGCTACTTTTCAGTAAGCATCTTTAATATTCCAAACTCTTTATTCACTCTGTATATGATTCTCACAGTGGTCCTTTAAGATTAAGGGGAAAAAAGAGGCTCTGAGAGGTGGGGGAACATGTCACAAATAGCCACCCAGAGGGCAGAGGCCTGAAGTAGATTCCATCGCACAGGATTCACTCAGGTAATACTAAAGAATTGAGCCAGAACTTCAGTCCAAGAGAAAAGTTAACACCCCTCTCAAAATAGTCAGGAAAGAACTTGATAATTCCATATTAACATAATCCTGAGCTCAAGGGTTCAAGACCACTCTGAGCAAGACCAAGACTCCATCTCTCCCCAAAATAGAAAAACTAGCCAAGCATGGTTGAAGTGCCTAGCAGGCATTGTGGACCATGATATAGTCCCAGCTACTCGGGAGGCTGAGGCAGGAGGATCGTTTGAACTCAGGAGTTTGAGGCTGCTGCCCCCATACTCTACCCATACTCTGTCTCAAAAAACAAAAAGACTATTTAGTGCCTCATGTGTGCCGGCTGTTTCTACTGAGGTTATCTCATTTCATGTAAAGATGGGAGCTTGCTATTCCTTCTTAGGTAAATCCTCACCCATTCCACGTTTCACTCTGACTTTGCTCTTTTTTCCTGATCTGCCCTGCTCCAGCCTTCAGACTCGCTGTTGTCTTTTCTGCTATGACAGCTTCTGTTTGTCACGTTGTGGCCCACCAAGATGGTCTCTAGAAAGCTCTTAGGCACAACCCCAAGAACAGTGCTTTCTTCTGGTTTAACCAACATGGCAAGTGGAACATGGATGTGCAGACATGTTCCTGCTCTGAAGGACCCCACCTAGAAAGGGGAAGAGAGGACAGAGATGAGTGGCCTCCATGATGTGTCTGACCATAGGGATGACAGATGGGAGGAAGGGCAAATGGGACAGGGTAAATGGCACCCACCTTCCCCACAGAAACGCCTGTGGGACAGGATGAACTCAAAACACATTTAGAGAAGGTTATCAAACATCTGAAATTTCTGAGTTAAGAGTCAGTATCAAGTTCAATATTGGCAATGGGAACAGGTGGATGAAAAAGAAAGAATCAAGGGCTGAGCAGCCAGGGAAGAAGCAGGGAAATAAAAGAAATTTTGCCTGAAGCATTTCAGTCTCTTACTGATCCCCCCACATTGAGGAATTTAATTTAGCACAATACAATTAAACTTGAGAATATATTCATTCATCAATTTATTTGTATGCAATTATTCAGAGATTTCTAGCTAATGTGGGGCACTTAAAGAGTAGGGGAGATATGGATTTTTGCCTTTCAGAGCTCTTATATGAAGTAGAAAAGAAGACTTTTGAGGAGAGGTAGCGTGAATGTGTGCAAGGCTATCGCCCTTGGTACCCTGCTCTGAGCAGCCCCAACAGTACCAGAGACACCGTGGGGCTTTAGAATGTTGGTTGAATTAATTCACAGATGAATACATTGGACTGCATGATTTTCATTCTAATAAGCTGAGTGTGAACAAGAACTTACTTGACCTTCATTCATTTTGATTGGATAAGCAGCTTTTCAGTAATGTTTTAACCTTGGACTTTCAGAAATTCATGCTTTCCACTGTGGCCCGGCTTCTAACCATTGCCAATTCACAGGATATTTGAAGGTGTCAGCTACCATGAGAGATTTCTCAGAAAATACTATAGAGTGTTGCTTCAAACAGTTTCCACAATTGCTGTCAAAGTCAAGATGAAGAAGGAAAACCTGAAATAACAGATTTTTCTAGTAACAAAAATTTTATTTCTTACCTGAAAGTTTAATCTCAAAATATCAATAGTGTTGTGCATGGTGAGATAGGATTTTTCCTCTATTCTGGAACTTCTGCTTAAAAATCTAAATACAGCCATCATGATCACTTGAAATATACTTGATAATGTTTATTTTTATTTTTTTCGATCAAAGCTTAAGAGTTCATATGTTCATGACAAATTAATTCTGGCAGAAGTCCAAAAAGATGATCTGATCCTTTACAACAGAATGATTAGTATAGCAGCAGTTTGCAAGAAAACCCTCTGTGTCTCAGAAGATCTTGTAAAGCCTTAAGTGAAATCCTTTTGGCCACATGAGCAGCGTTGCATGACTACGGCTTACTTCTGATCACCTATTCATCTCCTCAATTCAATCTGAATTCCTAAAACACTGAATTTGATACTAGCAATAGCAACTTATTAATTTCCTAAAATCACATGGTAGGCAATTCCATAATGACATTGCTCCACTCCGTAGCCTATGAAATTGTAGCCCACATTTCAAATTGTAAGAGAAGAGAAAAAACGTAGGAAACTGTGGTTCTCTCAGATTGTTTTGTTACTTGTAGGTATTCAAAGATTTTATTCTCTTTAGCCAAGGACTGTCTGTTACCCCGCTTTTTCCTCTCCCTGCAGTCCTGATCAGCCCCATCCACCACTCTGCCTTGATCTGGCTTCTTCTGGGAAGCCACCTTGAGGGGGAAAAATGTCCCACCTCTGAGCTTCCAAAACACCCTGTTGTGATCCCACTCATGGCAGTTATTATGCTATTTTATAATTCTGCTTTTTCTTTATGACTCTACCATCTTTCTACTATAATTCTGTCTTTATAACTCCACTGTCTACTTTCTTCTTTTTTTTTTTTTATTTTTTCATTTCTTCCATCTTTTTTTTTTTTATTAAATCACAGCTGCATACATTAGTGCAATCAAGGGGCACAGTGTTTCATATACAATCTGGAATGTTTTCATCAAACTATTTAACATAGCCTTCATGGCATTTTCTTTTCTTTTTTTTTTTTCCAGTGGTAAGACAGAATTTATTTACAGAAAAGAATACAGAAAACACTAAAGCTCCTGGTAGAGAGAGAGAACACAAGTGGGGAGAGAAAAGCTCTCTCCGTTTCTCTCCCGATCTTTCCCCGTCTCCCCCTTTAGGCTTTTAGTCTCGGGGTATACATAGGTGTATGGGTTCCTTGGCCAGGAAACAAATGAACACAGTCCCTTCCACCGGGGGCAAGGTGAATGATACTTTCTTCTTTTTAATTCTACTGCCTCCTTCAATATTTTATCTCCAGAACCTGGCTTCGAGTCCGTAAGTTCACCTTCAACATATATTTACTAAATCAATAGACCATATTAATGGGATATCAATGTTAGGAGGATTCTTATTTAAAATACAGGGGTGGTTGTAACACAAACTCTATGGGCATCCTGTGTGTGTGTGTGTGTGTGTGTGTATTTATATATGAGTACTTAGTAAATTACATATATATTTAATGTATGTGGGGGAAGACTCTGAGTTCCACCATCATGATACCTGCCTCGTGGGTGGGCTGTGTGGATTTCATGATACCTGCCTCATGGGTGGGCTGTGTGGATTGAGTGAGAAGAGCTAATTCCAACATTCAGCACAATGCCCCGCCCAGAGAAGGCGCCAAGCACACCAGCTATGCTTCTTATTTTGATGGCATTGCTCCCTGGGCTGCCCAGAAGTGTTGTTAATGCTACAGCAACCACGGGTTCTATTCACTTTCTCATCCTGATTATTTCAGTATATTGGATGTCTGACAGGAGAGAAATTCCTGTATTCTAGAAGCATTTTTTTAAATCTCAGGAAGAGGCTTTTGCAGCTCCTTTGAGATGATGAACTGAGGAAATCGAATGTAGCTTAACAGTCAAAAGAAGCATTGCCAAACCTGTCACCGGTTACAAAAGCCCTTCAGAAGCTGTTGCACAGGCTCTTGGTGCTGATTTTTCTCTTCTCCTTTTTTCTTCCAAATTTGCTTTCACTGCCTTTACTGATATCTCCCTTTTCTTCCTCTCTGAGGATGGCCTTGGTAGACAAGGATGCTGGGTAGGGCTGCTAATTTCACAATTTGCTCATGCCCACGTCATTCAGAAACCTTGTTTGGTTTTTAATATATTCAAATGAATTATGCTGGATAAATGCTGCAAGAGA
Source organism: Arctocebus calabarensis (assembly GCA_963573935.1). Taxonomy (NCBI): domain Eukaryota; kingdom Metazoa; phylum Chordata; class Mammalia; order Primates; family Lorisidae; genus Arctocebus; species Arctocebus calabarensis. The sequence goes on from CAUYON010212136.1 coordinate 25,657, forward strand.
CTCAATGGTAAACATGAAATTAAGTAAAATGTACGGTTGTGGGCTGGGCCAGAGACTGACCTTGAAGTCACTTGACCAGGTTTTGAATCCTGGCAAGTTTCTTAACCTGTCTGCGCTGAAATATCCTTATCTATACAATGGGAATGAAGACAACTGACTTGCAAGATTAATTAAGGATTAGAGATCGTATGTATAAAGCAGTCATCCCACCGGTAGCTAAATAAATGACATCCCCAGTTGTTACTGTAATCTCTACAAATCCCCCAGAGCACTGAGAAACGGTCCAATTAAAAGATGTGTGAACCGTGATCAGTAATAGTTTGCATTTGCTAAGCCCTGCGCTGTGCTAAACGACATTATGCGGCTATGCTTTAGGAAGATGGTATGTGCCTGGAGATAAACTCTTCCCATCACACACTCAATTAGATCTAAGCTATAGCCCTACCAAGTGGCGGGTTCCGTGAGAACCCTGAAACCCAGTTCTGAAAGCTACGCATTACTTTTCAAAATGCCTAAATCAGGAGAAAACCCCAGCAGCTACTTATTTTAATGAAGACATTTCTCAGAAGAAATGTCAACCCCAAATCTGTCCTGGCAGTTGCAAGCCATGTGATTTTCTGTCATTCTGGTTCCCAGCGTTGACAAGCAGGGGCTGCCTGAGGATGAGCAGCTTTCGAGTTTCTATCAAGAGGCGGGGAAACGGAGTCGGTTTGTTGCTGCTTTTAATTCTTCTTATGTTTTCTTTTTTAAAACAAGTGATATTTATGGAGATGTGTGCACGCGCATGCGTGCGGTGGGGCACACACTCACGCACGGGAGGGTGTGGACGGTCAGGAAGGCAGAAACGTGTAAGGGAAAAGCAGAAAGCACCTGTCTTCTGCAACCAGAAACAACCACTGCTACCATGTTGAGTCTCTTTCCATGCAGTGTTTTTCTATGATATTGTGGCGATGGGGTAGCTAACACCATATCCTGCTATACTTTTAATATTTTGTGACTTAATTACTTCTCAAGCGTGTTTGCAAGGTATCAGTTGTGCTATGTGCCCTCTGGAAGTTTTAAGAATAGTGACTGTCGATGTTTCCACCCAACAGAATTGGCGTCAGACTCCAATTAGGACACGTGTGGGAATCCTTTGTAAGTCACTTACAGAGCACATGAAGGAAATTCTCTATTCATTCTGAGCCCCACATCTTGGGGGAGTCAAGGGGTTCATACTTATTAAGCATCTACAGAGCCCTCTGCAAATTACAGTGGGGATCCTGGAAGGACCCAAGACAGTTCCTAATCTAAAGTTTTACAGTCTCATCCCAGAGATGAAACTAAACGCAAAAACATGAGAGGGAAAAGTAGAAGATTCAGCTGTTTTTTTACTTCAAGGAGAACTTTGTCTTCATTATTTAAGAAGTTTCTCAGATCACTCATTCCTTCTGTCCTTGGCTCTTTCCATTTCAAAGTGAGTCATGCTTCAAAGAATTATATTTTTCTTACTTCAGACGCAATTATAATTTTACCCATAATAATGTGATTTGCCAGTTGAATAGCAAATTTCCTATTCAGAAAAAAATAAAGAAATAAAGAGCCTATTATTTATAATGATTGGTGTAAATTAAAATCAGTTTCTTTATTGAGGGGAAAAAAAAATTCCCTGAACTCAAAAGAGAAAAGAAAAAAAGAGTGATAAAATCAGAGAGTCCCTTAAGATTCTATTAACTCTATTAATTTCCTATGTTCTAGGAAAAAATTTAAACTGTTTCTTTTTGCCACAAGTGTATAAAGGATATTTTTGCATAATTAGCATGTTTCTGTGGAAAATTTATGTTTTTGGTAATGCCTGGAAAGTAGAATGATTTTTATATTTTTTATCTTTCGCTACAAATACTTTTACTACCACATGTATTCTATTGGTAGTCTGGAAAAAAAATGAATAATTTTTTTTTATTAAATCATAGCTGCGTACATTAGTGCAATCAAGGAGTACAATGTGCTGGTTTCATATGCAATCTGAAATGTTTTCATCAAACTGTTTAACATAGCCTTCATGGCATTTTCTTAGTTATTGTATGAAGACATTTGTATACTGCATTGAGTAAGCTTTGCCTGTACCCTTCTAAGATGCACCGTAGGTGTGGCCCCACCAATTACCCTCCTTCCACCCCGACCTCCTCCCCCTCCCTTCCAAAAATGAATTATTAAAAATTGCATGCACTTGAAGAGCAAGAATAACTGTTAAGTCAGGCAGTTCAAATAAATAAGAAATGAGAGAATTCAGCTCAGACAAATAAAAGACAGGAATGTGGTATCTGCAAGAAGCCAGTGAAATATTTTCCATAAGAGAAACGTGCTTATTTGAGCTCTTTGTAAAGCCTCTCCTCATATACTTCACTGGCTTTACTTCATATTATTTATTTGGTTTAATGGTATGTCAGATGACTATCAAATTCAGGGACAATCTTTTGTTCTTTTGTGAAGTCTACCAGAAGTTAAACATATCAAAAATTGTTCAAAGCTGGACAACTTTGTCTGAGCCAGGAATTGAGTTAATAGATCAAGAGATGGATCTTGCTGCTCGGCGCCTGTGGCTCAACCGGCTAAGATGCCAGCCACGTACACCTGAGCTGGCGGGTTCAAATCCAGTCTGGGCCAAACAACAATGATGGCTGCAACCAAAAAATGGCCAGGCGTTGTGGCAGGCGCCTGTAGTCTCAGCTACTTGGGAGGCAGAGACAGGAGACTCGCTTGAGCCCAGGAATTGGAGATTGCTGTGAGCTGTGATGCCACAACACTCTATCCAGAGTGACAGCTTGAGGCTCTGTCTCAAAAAAAAAAAGATAGATGGATCTTGGGTTAGCTGGAGTTCAGGGATAGATTGGTAATGGGAGCAAGTAAGAAAGAATTGAGCAAGACGGAGAAGATGCAAGAATAACCCAGGAAAAAGGTCAAGGGAAGCAGTCGGTAGAAAGAAAGAGAAATGGGTTTTCTTGGGACCCAGCCCATAGAGGGCACTGGGTTGTTTGTTCATTCATTCATGGGTACTGTCATTGGCAAACAGATTGCAATTGACTAATGTTGCCTAGAGAACAGTGAAGAAGCTGAGACAAAGCAAGCCAGTTGAGAAAGATGAGTCAAGGAGGGAAAGAGAAGATAGTCAAAAGTGTGAAGGAAAAGAGGAATTGGGTATCACAGATGCTGAATTAAAACTGTTCTAGTGAGAGCAGAGTCCACGGTCCAAAGTTGCCTCTTTGAAAAGTCAGGCAAGATGATGATTGCAAAAAATCCCGTTATTTTTAACAACGGGAAGGAAGTTGGAGGGAAACTGATTAATTTTATCATCTATTGCTGCTTTGGTATATTAGCAGAAACCAGATTGGAGTAGGCAGAGAGGTAGGAAGTGAGAAAATGGAGCTGGATGCGCAGGTATAGAAAAGACATCTGACCATGAAGGAAAGAACAAACTAAGGGAGTAGTGAGTGGGAGAAATGGGCTTGAGGACAGGCTTTGGTTTGTTTTTGTGTTGTTTGGTTTTGTTTTAGAGAAGGAGAGACAGTGAGAGGGCTTCAGGGCTGGTAGAAAGGACACATTTGAGAAGGAGAGACAGGGTCTGAATCTGAGTGTAAGTGACTAATCCAAAAG
>CAUYON010212137.1:0-33449 GCA_963573935.1 Arctocebus calabarensis
GCTGTCTCCCTGTGTCCCCAAAGGGATGTTTCTGGGCAGATCTCGCCAGCCAGAGATGCCTGAAGTCTTCTCTCCCCAGTCTCACCGAGCCCAGTTGCAAGGAAGCTGTTACTCGGCCACCATCTTGGCTCCTCCTCCCTAAATACAGAAATATTTATAAATATGTCCATATACATAGATTTGTATGAGCCCATATTTCCTTGCTCTGTTAGCTGATCAGATCAAGAACATCCCAGGAGCAAAAGAAACATCTATTGCCTATATCTTGGTTTCTAATATCATTCTCCAATAAGAAGAACCAGGACTTCTAGAGAAATGGTTGTTTCTAAGACTGGGTCTCACACAAGATAAGCGTGGAGCATTTTATAGTGCTAGAAGTAAAGAAGTGCTTTAAAATCAAACAAAACTAAAATATTTACTGGGAATCATAGAGAGAACCCTATGACTAAAAGCTGGAACAACATGAGCAACAGAATCAAGGAACATAAAATTATAATTCAAACTATAAAAACCTATAAGCCATTGATAAAAATGATACCTTACTGAATAAATGAGGGAGAAGAGACAAATCATCTATGCAGAAGAATTCCAAATAATTTATTCAGATATTCAGCCCTACAGGAAATAAAGCATAACTCTTAATCCCTTGAATACGGGATTCCAAAGACTATAGTAAGAGATAGTAAGTACAGCAAATTAACAGTGGGATAACGTGACAAGTTAGGCAATCAAGATTACACCAAAGTGGAGTGATGTTGATAGTATGTACTCTTGAGATTAATTTAAAAAGGCATTTTACATCTTTTAAACTGATTGAAGCTATCTATGACAAACGCACAGCTAATATTTTACTGAATGGAGTTAAACCTAAAGCTTTTCCACTTAGAACTGGAACCAGACAAGGTTGTCCTCTGTTGCCATTACTGTTCAACATAGTGCTGGAGGTTCTTCCCAATACAATTAGGCAAGACAAGAAAATAAAGGGTATCCAAATGGGAGCAGAGGAAGTCAAACTCTCCCTCTTGGCTGACGATATGAGCTTATACTTAGAGAACCCCAAAGACTCAACCACAAGACTCTTGGAGGTCATCAAGAAATACAGTAATGCTCAGGATATAAAATCAATTTCCACATGCATCTTAGAAAGGTACAGGTGAACATTACTAAATGCAGAATACAAATGCCTTCATACAATAACTAAGAAAATGCCATGAAGGCTATGTTAATCAGTTTGATGAAAATAGTTCATATTGTATATGAAACAAGCACATTGTACTCCTTCATTGCACTAATGTACACAGCTATGATTTAATAGTAAAAAATAAATAAATAAATAAATAAATAAAATAAATAAAAATAAAATCAATGTCCACAAGTCAGTTGCCTTTGTATATGCCAACAACAGCCGAGATGAGAGGCTAATTAAGGACACAACTCCCTTTACCATAGCCCCAAAGAAAATGAAATACTTTGGAATAAACCTAACAAAAGAGGTAAAGGACCTCAATAAAGAAAATTATGAAACCCTAAGAAAGGAAACAGTACAGGACTTTAACAAATGGAGGAATATACCATGCTCATGGCTGGGAAGAATCAACACTGTTAAAATGTCTACACTTCCCAAAGCAATCTACCAATTCAATGCCATCCCTGTTAAAATACCAACATTCTATTTTCAAGACTTGGAAAACCCCTACTTGGGAAGTCCCCTTTCCTGTTATCTTCTCTTCTTCTACAGCTGTTAAAGTTATAGGAGTCGATTCCTGCACACATCATTCATGAGTAAAATCCTGAAACCCTCCATCTTCAACGGAGGTAGACAGTGAAGACAGTCAACCACAGACCACCTACACTTGTGAGCCAAAAGAAAGTTTGAAGTTATTACTCAGGAAACAGCAAAAAAAAATTCCTAATATGGTTTTCTTTTAGCATCACTGAATAACTGCTTTTGACCTGATGCTGCTCTACCTTTGCCTATTATTAATTATACTAATGAGATTTGTGTTTTGCAGACGTGTATCAAGCCACATGCAATAAAGATGGTTCCAGTCCATGAACCCCTGTATCACTCTCCCTCTGGAGAAACCCTAACTGCCCCCTTCTATCATCGCCCGATTCAGCAGGAAGCAGTTAGGTCAAGTCTTCACCCCTTTTCCCTAACAGCAGTTGGGGTTTCTACTCAGAGAGGGAGAACTGATGCAGGACATTTGGCACCCTGGCCAGCTCAGTGGAGCTGGTGGACCTGCCACCTCTTCCTTGGTGGTGTCAGTGCTGCAGCAGCCAGCTGAAGAACCAGCGGGCTCGATGACTGGCAAGGAGGGGGACCTCCAACCCCCACCAGAGGCTCCAATAGCCAAAAAGGCCAGACAACTGCTGAGGAGTCACCTGTGCCTGGGTGTCTCCTTCACTTTGCACTTGGGACTAAATATGGAACCCCATTCCCTATGCTTAGGTCAGTTTCATGTGAATTTCCTGGGCCTCAATTACATGAATGGACTATGTCCATTCATTGATGCATTCATCCACTTTGCCCGGGAGGGGACTGTGTTCGTTCATTGATACATTCTTTCACCTTGCAATAAATAAATAAATAAATAAATAAATAAATAAAAATGCAGTTTCAGTAAAGTAATAAAGATGGAGGGATAATCAAATGGAGTGTATGTGTGTGTGTGTGTGTGTTTGGAGAGTGTGGTAGGTAGTGTGTGAAGTGTCTGTGTGTAGGGTGAATGTGTGTGTGTGGAGGTGTGTTACTGTGTGTGATTGTGTGTGTGGAGAGTGTGGGATGTGGTGTGTGTGGAAGGTGTGATTGTGTACATGAAAGGGTGAGGTGTGTGTATGTGTGTTGTGTAGGTTGTGTGGTGCATGAATGTGCGTGTAGATTGATGTGTGTGTGTGTAGGTTGTGTGGATTGTGATGAAAGGGTGAGGTGTGTGTAGGTTGTGTGGTGTGTGTGTGTGTGTGTGTGAGTTGTATATGTGTTGTGTAGGTTGTGTGGTGTATGTGTGTGTTGTGGAGTTTTTTCTTGAGACAGAGCCTCAAGCTGTCACCCTGGATAGAGTGCTGTGGCATCACAGCTCACAGCAACCTCCAATTCCTGGGCTTAAGCGAGTCTCCTGCCTCCGCCTCCCAAGTAGCTGGGACTACAGGTGTCCACCACAACGCCCGGCCATTTTTTGGTTGCAGCCGTCATTGTTGTTTGGCAGGCCAGGGCTGGATTTGAACCCCCCAGCTCAGGTGTACGTGGCTGGCGCCTTAGCCCGTTGAACCACAGGCGCCGAGCCAGTTGTGTAGTTTGTGTGGTGTGTATATGTGTGTAGATTGTGTGGTGCATGAATGTGTGTGTAGATTGGTGTGTGTGTGTGTAGGCTGTGTGGTGTATGTGTTGAAATACATGTGTATGAAAGGGTGAGGTGTGTGTAGATTGTGTGGTGTATGTGTTGTGTAGGTTGTGTGGTGTGTGTACGTGTGTGTAGGTTGTGTGGTGTGTGTATATGTGTGTTGTGTAGGTTGGGTGGTGTGTGTAGGTTGTGAGGTGCATAAATGTTTGTGTAGATTGGTGTGTGTGTGTGTAGGTTGTGTGGATTGTGTATATGAAAGGGTGAGGTATGTGTAGGTTGTGTGGTGTGTGTATGTGTGGTGTGTATATGTGTGTGTGGGTTGTGTGATGTTTTCTGTTTGTGTAGGTTGTATGGTGTGTGTATGTGTGTATGTTGTATGGTGTGTTACAACTGAATACTGAGAACTGCTGCCTGAGTTCTCCCTGACAGGGCGATGGTGTATGAGGTGAGGGGAAGTTGACCCAGATGATGGGTCCGGTGAGGCAGACTTTGAGTGAGAGACCCTCTTTCCTGACTCTGAGGGAATTACCCCCATTAGGAATCAACAGCCAAGCAGGGAGATGTGGGAATGAGCCCCTGAGCCTAAAGGGCCAGATGCATGTACTAAAGAAAGAAAAAAAGCCAGAAGACAGGAATCAACAATATGCTCAAGGATGAAGGAAGGGTCCAGGAGCAAGGAGAGAGGAGATGGAAAGGACAGGCTCATGGAGTTGTCCCTTGCTGCCACGTTTGCATGTAGCATTAATGATGTCCCATGAACACAGAGTTCTGGTGGAACCACATGTGGGGCAGCTTCCTAAGACTTAGAGTGGGCACAAGGTTAAATGTGTTACCTAGGTGACTGGGTACAGCCCAAGAGGCCCTGCTTTCCATTCGAACCAGGACTTCACTCGTGTGAGAAGAAAGAGATCACAGCCTAAGAAACAGTGGGAAGAAAGCGATCACATGGTCAGAAGCATTCACAGGCCTGGAGCCCCATCATCTCTTTCTTCCTCGTTACTTCCCTGTATTACCAACCACTTCTAATGACAATGATGACACAGAAAGAAAGGGAAAGAAGAACAGGGCTTTCAGCGTTCCTTATGCATCAGCAAGCGGCAGGTGGAGAGTGTTACGAATTATGCACATTAACAAGCAGTAAAATGAAATCAGCTGAGTTAGTTTTGTGGGGTGTTCCTACCCATCTGGTAAGAACAAAGTAAGTTTGCTGTGAGAGCTAGGAAATAGGAATTCTATCATTTCAGTAATTCCACATAGAAGTTAAACACACTTATAATTTCATATACAACTGTCATTACACAATTTAAAGAAGGATAGTAAAGTTCAGGCTGGGTGCCTGTAGCTAGGTGGTTACGGCGCCGGCCCACATACACCGGGGCTGGTGGGTTCGAGCCCGGCCCTGGCTAGCTATACAACAATGACAACTACCACAAAAAATAGCTGGGCGTTGTGAAGGGCACCTATAATTCCAGCTACTCGGGAGGCAGAGGTAAGAGAATTGCTTAAGCCCAATAGTTTGAGGTTGCTGTGAGCTGTGATGCCAAAGCTCTCTACTGAAGGCAACACAATAAGACTTTGTCTCAAAAAAAAAAAAAAAAGATTATAAGAAATAGCATAGGTAGCCTGAGCAAGAGTGAGACCCTGTCTCTACTAAAATAGAAACAAACAAACAACAAAAAAAACCTAACCTGCATGGTGGTGGATGCCTGTGCATACTGGGAGGCTGAGGCAAGAGGATCGCTTGAGCCCAAGAGTTTGAGGTTGCTGTGAGCTATGACACCATAGCACTCTACTGAAGGTGATAGAGTGAAATGTTGTTTAAAAAAAAAAAAAAAAAGCACAGGCAAAGCTCCTAGCATGCTGCGTGGCTTCTCTCAGCACTCCATAAAAAAGCTCCCTAACACTTTCCTCCCCCTGCTGGGCTTGGGCAGCACATTTTATTGATACCTATATTCCCTGAAGTAGCTACAGCAACATCTTGTGACTGGCAGGAGATCATTGCCTGTGGGTTGAATTAAATTCAAATTTCCCTTGTGTCACACTGTTCTCTCCATGTCTCTAATTGTAATCCACTCTTCAAAGAATCTCACTCAGCTTATGTTTATCAGTTCTACTCCATGTCACCACTGACTGTAACTTCAAAAGAACTTACTTTGCTGTTTCTTCTTATTAAAAAATAATACATGCTCAATATAAAAAACAAAGACAAGCAAAAAGAATATTAACAAGTCTAAAATCTTACCTGTCCAGCCACAGCTAGCATTAATACTTCTCTATTAGGTTTTCAATTCAATGTAGATATTAAATAATTTTGGGGAGGAGGTATTTGAGAGAGGAATGTGGGCTTTAGATTAGAAAAATTAAGTAAGACGGTGCTCTGTAGCTATGAAAAGACCCATCAATGTCTACTTAGATTCAGAGTGGGGGTCTTGTTGGAAATACTTTTTAACTTTCTGATGTCATAACCTTTCCTTTATCCAAATATGAAAAATTTAGTCAATTATTATGTAGTGATATTATCCCTCAGCATACCATATTCTCTTCATTTGAATGTTTAGTAAGAACATATTTTTTTGCCAGGTACCGGACTGATACTAATGACAAGGATATAGACACTAACCTCAGTGGGTTTTCAGTCTGTTGAGGGACACACAAGTAAACAGGTGACCCCAATACCATGTGATAACTGCTATGAGGAGGGACCCACAGGGTGCTGAGGAGCATTTAAGGGAAACCCAAACCCAACTGTGAAGCATTCCCAGAAAATGTGGTATGTATGCTGAGTCCCAAAAGACAGGTAGCAGCTTGCCGGTCCATGGAAATAAGGGGTAGAGGAAAAAAAAATCTTGGAAGAGGAAAGAACATGTGTGATGTCTCAGAGGCGAGTGTGCACCTTCTATGTGGGGGCTGCGGGTGCAGTGTGTGTGGAGCATGGATTTCCAGGGGTGAAAGGCAGACACAGGAGAATGAGAAGGACCTTGGATACTGTGCTCATGAGTTTGAACTTTATTCCAATCCTCAACGGGAGCCACTGAATTCTTTGAGAAGGGAGAATATTATTATTTGGTTTGCACTTTAGAAAGGGGAAGTTCTGGAAGCAGGGTGAAGAACAGATTGGAAGGTGGAAAGGCCAAGGCAGGAAGGCCAGTTGGGATGCTGCAGCCATTCAGGCAAAAGCATAGGGTGAGGAAGGATGGCCTGAAGGTGGGGAGATGACATAGTGGAGGCAAGAAGGTGGTGGATTGGAAGAAGGATGGGCTGGAGTTGGGTATTGGTTGACTATATGGGGCTAGGGAGGCCTCTAGCTCGAGAAAAGTATTCATAGTAGTGCTGTTCTTGGGAGTAGGAACAGGGAAGGAGAATATGGATGTGGGAGAAGATAATGCTGATTTGCAGGGACCCGTGAGGCATCCAGGAAGCAGCTCGGTATAGGGTCTAAACCTCTGGAGATTTGAGCTGGAGATGTAGAGTTATACACATACAGGTGGAGGATACAGTTTGAGAATACACCGGATCCCCAGAGACATCGGTAATGAGAAGATCTGGAAACACTGACATTTAGTGCAAAACAGAGGGATTAGCCAGAGGGGTAGGAGAAAAAACTAGAGATAGCAATGTTTGGATACTAAGGAAAGAGAATTGTTGCAGTACAGAAGGAAAGAATCACTAGCTGAAAGAAAGGTAAAATTAGATAATAACTAAAATTGTATTAATTGGATTTAGCAACAGGGTTGTTGGTGGTCACAGTGAGAACAGTTTCAGGGGACTGATGGAGTAGAAGCCAGATTGCAGTGGGTGGAGGAGTGGGAGTGGAAGGTGAAGAAATGTAGGTGACAAATATAGACAAGATTTCATGAGGTTTGACTTCAACGGGGAGAAAAGAAATAGTGTGGCAGCTAAAGTGAGACCTAATGATTGGAGGAGGACTTTATCATTAAAAGATTTAAAAAAGTTCTTTAAGCATGTTTAAACGCTGATGGGAAAAGAGAGAGAGGATAATTTTTCCAAAATGCTTTCATGTGTATTCATTTTTTTAGCCTTATAGATCACTAAGGAGGCTATTCATCTTTTTTCCACTTTTACTTTCCAGGTAGAGAAAGTAAATGGAAATGAAATGAAACCCAGAAAAGTGAAGTGAATTTTCTAAGATTATATGTCAGGAAAATGAGAGAGACAGTCTAGACTCTGGGGTTCTACCTGACAGTAAAGATTCAGGAAGAAAAATGCATTTCCATCTGTAAAATCCCCTGAGCTCAGAGCAGATCCAAGGTATTGTAATTGTCGTGCCCCCAACTCCTCCACCCTCAATTGGGAGGGGGAATCAGTCTCAAAGCTCTTATCAGACTCTATTGAGCTGACGCTTTAATGAGCAGCAGCAATCTGTTATTTGCCTCTTGTTTGCCTTGCAAGTTGCTCTTTTAATTCACATCGAGAGAGAGCAAGAGAGAGAGAGAGATAGAGAGAGAGAGAGAGGATGAATATTAAAAGCACACATCAAGGGACTGAGTCAGGGAGACAGGGAGCTCCTCAGCATGCAGGGAAAGAGCAGGAGTTTGACATGAGACAGGATCCACTCACTGCCCTTGAGTCTGCTCTGCTCTCTGTAGAGCCTGCCCTTGGGGAATACTGCTTGCTAGACTGTTCTGCTAGTGTGTGTGTGTGGGGGGGGGATGCGGGTGGTGGCGGTGGCATGTTTCTGGAATTGTCTGAACTGTACACTTGACTCTCTCGAGGATGACAAGAGAAAGAAAGGAATTTCTGAGACTTTGAGAATAATTTGTTCTGGGAAGAACCGAGGTTAATGGGGGGTGTGGTTCTGCAATGGGACATCTCATTAAAAAGAGCCTTAAGTCCCACTGATCTGGGATGGTTTGGGTAGGGAAGACAGATGGGAAAGGCCTAATGTCAAGAGTAGCAATATTTTCTTTAGTGTCTGTTCATTAGTTAGGCTCAGATTCTCCAAGTTATTTTCCTAAACTGGTGAAAATCTGGGAAAGAGGCCAAGTAAACATTTGGGAATTGTTTGTCAGAGTTGGTCCAGATGACCTAGTAAGGGACTTTTCTGTTCTGAGGCTCTGAAAACTGTGAAGAATAACAGCTTAATGAGGGTGCACAGGGGGCTAATCTCATCCCCAAGTACTACAGAGTTTTCATCACCAGAACCACACAGAGGCTTGAATATGCTAGATCAGCCAAGGTCAGTTATTGGAAAGACCTCAGGGTTGTTGACTAATTGTAATGGTGTAATGGGTGAAGACCAGAATTAGTTCTGTTGTTAAGGGTAAAATTCTGTACCTAGCTCAAAATTAACGCAGGGTATCTTCAGGGTATAGCACTGTGCATGGAATGTGGTACATGCTTATTAACTAGTCTTTGTTAAACGACCAAATAATCTTTGTTCTTTATTCCTTTTTTTCAAATGGCTTGTGCTAATTCAAGTCAACAAATATTTATTGGGCATCTCCTATGTAAGAGAAACCTGGTAAACCTAAGGGAGAGATGTGTCATCCTTATCATAGAAGATACTGGCAGTGCCTGTGTCTATATCCCCTTGACACTCACCACTCCTTAATGAGCCACTGGCTACTAACTGGAAGCATCTGTGGCTTTCTCAGTCTTGTGGGTTTCTTTGATTGCAGGAGCATACTTGGCCTGGGCACAGTGCAGGTTTGAAGTGCAGGCAAGTCAGTGTTCTGGGCGATGTCTTCAACTAAGGACAGCTGGGAACTGGTGGATAAATACCTCAGCTTCCCCATTGCTTTGCTGGAACAACTCTGAGAGACTGGAACTGAACCCCAGTTTCCCAAGAAAACCTATGTTGACATCTTGCCCTTCCCTGCATTGGTGGTTCCTGGGATCTCCTTCCAAATACTGGTAGTTACATTTTCATTTCAGGGTCTGCTTTGGGGAGAACCTAACTTTAAAAAGACACAATCTGTAGTAAGTATACTTGAACAGGATTCACAAGGATGGGGAGGAAGTCTCTGTCCTTGGGCAGTTGGAGGCAGAGCCGGGAGAAAGGAAGTGAAAGGTTGGTGAACTCTAGTGATCACAGCTGAGTACCTACCTAAGAGGGGCTAGTTATAATAGAAATAAGACAAAGACTTCTGGGAGTATACTATAGTGAGCTAAATAATATCCCCACAAATATATGACTACCTTGAACCTCAGAATGTGACCTTATTTGAACTTAGAATTAGTGAAGGTGAAGTCATATTGGAGTAGGATGAGGTCTAACTCCAATGGCTAGTGATCTTTTAAGAAGAGATAAGAGCACATAGAGATACACACAGGGAAGATGGCCATGTGATAACAGAATCAGAGATGAGATTGACGCAGCTACAAGCTGAGGAATGCTGAAAGGAAGGATTCTTTCCTGGAGACTTCAAAGGGAGCAGGGAGGGCCTCTCACTTCCATGTCCAATCCAGAGCATTGATAATTTCCTCTTAATTTAGCTGGAGACAGGAGTTCTCTTTAGAATACTCTTTTTACTGAAAGTTTTATATGGGTTGATTTGTGATGGCCTGGGGTTAGGGATCCCAAGCCCAAACACAAATAGGAAACTTTTTCGTTCCTTAGGGCTCCTGTAGTTACCAGCAGAATTGGTAGCTGACTCCTGGGATACTGCCCCAGAGAGCTTGTCACACCTGGTCCAGCTTCCTAGCAAACCTACTAATGCCCTTTCATCCCTTCTTCTTAATGCTCTCTGTCTATACAACTTTTATGGTATTAGCCCCTTTAGGATAGGCTTAAGATCTCAAATAATAATAACAAATGCTCAGTTTTGGCATGTGCTAATCATCTTAAGTATATTATCTCAACTGACCCTCAAGGTATCCCATAAAGTAAATAGCACATTTTACCACTGAGGACAGGGAAACTTACAAAGGTTAGATAATGTTCCTGATGTCACATAATTCATAGGTGGTACAAGGAGGATTTGAACCCACACATCTCTAACTTCAGAGCCTGAGCCCTTAACAAGGCTCTACTTGATGAAGCTCTTCCACATCTTCCTCCACTCATTCCCTAGACATCCCCTTTCCCTTTTCTCCTCCCAGACCGACTGATAAACACACAGAGAGAGCCGTTGTTACTTCATCTTCCCAGAATCCTGGAATACCTTGCATAGGCAGAAGAGAAGGGTAGGGTAGGGAGTGATGGTTAATTTTGTTTCAGTCTTTTTTCTAACCCCAAATAGTTCTTTCCAAGTACTTTATTCAGCTGCTGAGTCACCCCCTAGAGTGAAACCCTTCATGGCATCTCTCTGGCCTCTCTGGAAGCTACTACTTTTGTGCTTAGAACAGTCTCTTTGAAAGGTAATGGAGACAAAGCCTCAAAATAATTCTGTGGACCTTTATATAAACAGGTTTGAGGGCTTTTTAAGAGCAGAGTTATGACTTCCAGCAAGAGTTTGACCTCCTTTCCTTCCTTTTTCTCCCAAAGCAGATACATCCCAGTTACCAGACAAGAACTTACCTCAGCTTCAGCTCATAATGTCCACTGGGGCCAGGAAGTCTGTTCATAGATGTGACCTCCCTCCTTCATATCCTGATTCTGTCCCTGTTTTTTTTTTTTTCTGGCTGTTCTCTTTTGGGTGCACTGGGGCATGAGTTGGAGTGGTGGGGCAGAAGAGACTGGGTTATTGGCTCTGATTCTCCAGGGCTGATCTGGTCCTGGGTAGAGGCACAGGAAGAATCAGGGATGTTAAGAGCAACAAGGGTTCAGGATGAAGAGCTGCCAGGGCTAGGCTTGTGATCAGTATAGCAGTAGCCCTGAGGAATGCCCCTGAGGTCAGGCAGGTCTGAAATCAAGGCTAGATTCATAGGCTCAGGCCTCAGGGACAAGCCCTCTTCTCTGTCAGGCTGCATGGAGCTCCCACATGTAAATCAGAGCAGGAATCCTCTGTCACAGCCTTTTCAGAGCAGGATTGTCTCAGGGCCAAAGTGTGCATGCATGCATGCTCATCTCTCTCTCTCTGTGCCTCAGCTCTCCCTCGTCCATTTCCATTACTACTGGAAAGGGTAGAAATAGCCATTTGCTTGATCATTCACCATCTTGCCACTCAAGACCATATCCAAAAAGAGCAGAGGACACTGAGTGGGATGGGCAATGCCAAGCAATGGCTTTGGACTGTGGAGACCATTGGCCCTAGGGAAATGACACTGCAGATCCTCATAGCCACAGCTAGCCCCTGCTACCTTCCCTGTCTAATGGTTCAGGCTCATTACAATGTTTTGAAGCTCTTTTTAGGCTTTACATTTCTGTGCTGTGTGTGATCTGGAATCCCCTGGTGACGATCCTATAGGCTTCCTTCCTGCTGTTCTTAGCCCTCTGTTCCCAGCTAAGTTTTGTTTGCAGCCAGCTTCAGCTGCGGAGATGATGGAATAAGTCCCTTTCTGGTTAAGGGAAAGAGGAGGCAGTTATGGGCCAGGAACAGATGGTTTTGCCTCTGGTTCCCCCAAGTGGTAGTGGCTGGGTTGGGGGTGGGAGGTCAGGTATGTGGACATGTGTTCTAGGGTATCCTGAACAGCAGGGTGGGGTTAAGGCCAGGGGCTGCAGAACAACTGGCACTTGACATAGGAAGTAGCTCTCTCCAGGAGGAGGAGCTGTAGTCCCCTGAAAATCTCCAGGAGGACTTCATGAGGGCCAGAAAGACATCACCGAGGATAATAGCAATGATAAATTTTCCTGCCCAGGGACATGTTATATGTGTACCTACTGTGAACTTTAAAAAGTCTTTCTCATTGACCCATTAGCAACTTGAAATCAGGGCATGGCCTCTATCCCTGTGTCCCCACACCTGGCCCTGAGTGAGTGGTCAGTGAATCCCATGTCCATAATCACTCACTGAACTTCTGCTCTGAGACCTGTGCTGGTTGCTGAGAATTCAGACGTAAGTGGGACACGGTGTCTGCCCTCCAGATGCTCAGAGTGCCAGAGAGGGCACAGACATGAAACAAATATAAATAGTGCAGCTGTGTGGCTGTGCTGCGAACAGTGGACGGTGGGGGCCAGAGGGCCCTGGGGTTAGGAAGGGATCCAGGGAGGCCACTGCAGAGCTGAGTCTCAAAGGACACATGCTGGCTTGATCTGAGGTTGACGAAAGGGAGCAGTGGTCCAGGCTGGGTGTGGACAGCTGACTACTATAAGGCTGTTCTTCCCTCTTTTGGCTTTAGGCAGGAGAGCTCGTGGGTGGCCAGAATAGCTCTTGAGTAAGGAAATGGGAAGAAAAGCAGGAAATACAGGGGAAGCCCTTGCTCGATTTACGCCCTTAAAGGAGATCAGAGATAACAGCAGTCTTCAAATCTGATTCTTCTATTTCACAGTTCTCAGAAGTCAGCCTGGGTCTGGCCTCTCCACCTCTTTCCCTGAATAATTATTTGTCCCTGTTTCTTCCTCCTTCACTGTGTTTGGTTGTCATCTGCTATTCCCACTGGGGTCTCAGCATCCAGTCTGGCTCCAGCAGAACTTGGGTGTCCCCATAGCCAGGCCTCTGGGTCTTATCAGGGAGGGATAGAGGGTGTAGAAGGGAGAGGAGGACCTCTTGGAAGAGTCAGTGCAAGAATATGGGATTCCATTATGTACCCATAATAATTACAAATTTAGAAGATTAAGATAAAAGAAGAATATAGGACTCCAGAATTAGTTAAGAGTAGGCAGAGAGCCAAAGATACAGCAGAACAGCAGGCCAAAGTGCTTGCGCAAGAGCATTTTCTGCAGGTAATTAGCAAGGCACACACAGCTGTGCATACATAAAAGCTGAGCTGGAGTGTAATTTCATAGAGCTAGTGATCAGAGGCCAAAGAAGGTAGAGATAGGAAAATTAAAGGAAATGCCCTGCTCCCACCCCCAAATTGACCAGCAGGTGCTAGAGATGTGCAGTCACGAGGTTCACTTCCCTAATACCTGAAAGAGCAGGACAATCCCGCCATTTCCACGGTAAACCCTCCCTGGAGCCCTGCATGTGTCTCTCCAGGGCTTTAAAAGGAGTGCAGGTTCTGGGAAGAGAGTATTTTTTTTTTTTTTTTTTTTGAGACAGAGACTCACTTTGTAGCCCTCAGTAGAGTGCGTGGTGTCATAGCTCACAGTAACCTCAAACTCTTAGGCTTAAGCCATTCTCTTACCTCAGCCTCCCAGGTAGATGGGACTGCAGGCATCTGCCACAATGCCTGGCTATATTTTTAGAGATGAGGGTTTCTCTCTGGCTCAGGCTGTGAACCTGTGAGCTGCTCAGGCAAGCCACCTGCTTCGGCCTCCCAGGGTGCCTAGGGTTATAGGCATGAGCCACCGTGCCTGGCCATAGTCTTCTGTTTGTTACATTCCCTCTGGCTGGGCCAGCACTGGGGAGTTCTGCAGGGGAGGTGGAGAGAGGTTACAGAGCAAGGGTCTGGTTTTGAAGACCTGCTTTGGAACTTGGAATGGAGGCAAAGGTCATGCCTTGTTGACAATGATCTGAAATTAGACTCCAACCAGGCCTGTCTGTTCCGGGGGGTGGTGGGAATGTTGTGGGAGCTGGTGCCAGGAGGGAGTCTCTCCTGGGCCTGCTGAGCTAGCAGGGGAATCACCTCAGGCTCAGTAAGGGTGTACTGCATGGCAGGAGGCATCGTCATGGTCAGAAAGAGCTCTTCAGGCCCAGGCAGGCCACAGGGTCTGTCTAAACTGAAGGGCAAAGCTGGGCCTGAATGGGGACATTCAAAGCATGCAGAGGCCAAATTGTGAAGGGGTGGTGGTGTGCCCATGGCGGGTAGTTGGGTGGGGCTCTGTCCAGGAGTGGGAATCTGGGCCAGAGGTAGGGTCTGGGCATCTGAGGAATCTCTCTCCTAACTGACCACACAGCTTCTGATTTTTTTCTATCTGCATGTGATTATTTTCTGGGAAGAAAGTCTGCCTTAGAAAAGACTCCATTTTACTCTTCAGAGGCCCCTGAGAGCTTTCTGAGCAAGACAAGGAAAGCCCAGACTTGAGGGGACACTGGCTGCAGGGCTACAGAGGTGGGTACCACTTAGACAAGCTTGGCCAGGTAAGTCTCAAACACACCTACCTGCAGGGCCGCTTTCCCTTCTCCTGCAGATGAGGGCTTGCTTTTACTCCAGCCCTGCAGACATCAGTGTGTGGAAAGGAACCACGAAGAAAGGAGAAAGCTATGGCCCTCTGTGGCCCCAGTGTGTTCCTAGCCCTTGACACGCTGAATCACTGCCCAAAACCAACCCCAGCTTTGACTCTCTTACCTCCAAGGGTGCTTCTGGAAGCCTGTTGGTACCCTCTCAGGGTTGGGCTCCCCTTATTTTGCCCAGGGAGCACCAGCAGCTTCTGAAGGGTGATATAGAAACTCTTTCTAAGGACGGTTGTCAACAACTATATCCAGATTTTAAAAAATCAGGGGCTGCTGTGAGGTCAGTTAGGAGAGAGGTTCTTCATTGTCTGCATCCTCTTGGTTTTTGAGAATCTCAATCATTCTTAAAGGATTGCTCAACACTGCAGCCTTTGGAGACTTTGGTCAGGTCTCATCCCCCAATTTTAATTGATAAATTAAAGTCCTTTCTGACTCTAGGGCACTATTAGGCCCACAAACTTTCAGGACATCTTTTTTAGGCATGACACCTCCTAAGAAGGTGGAGTCAGAGCAACAGCCTGGTAACCTCCAGAGCAGTGCTATCGCTCTTCAGGCTTCAACGTGCTCAGCAGTCCCCTGAAAATCTGAGTGGGGCCCGAGGTTCTGCATTTTTAATGAGCATGTATTTTCAGTTTAGCAGGCCATATGGTCTCTGCTGCAACTACTCAACTCTGCTGTGGGAGTGCCAAATCAGCTCTAGACAGTACATAACCAATGGAGGTGAATGTGTATTCCAATAAAATTTTGTTGACAAGAATGGGCAGGGGCCACCAAAGGCTGGATTTGGCTCTGACCCTGTCCTAGAGGATGGGGACATTGCTGGCCCATGGTCCACACTTTGGGTAGTGAGGCATGGGGAAGTTCAGTTAGCCTAAGGACTTTTAGAATTTTGTGAAGAGAATTTTGAAAGAGCCATTTCCCACAGAAACACTCTGTAGGCATCTGCAGAGGAGTGGGTGGTCCCTCTGGGTAGGGGGGAACTAGCTGCATTTATTTTTATCACAAAGGGCCTGAGGGAGATTCAATGAAGATGGAAATTTTGACCTATGAATTTTTCAGTGGCATTTATACTTTCTCTTCAGTCTAGGGAAAGCTCTTTCTTGAGGCTGATTTGTTATGTTAAATGACCCAAAAGAACCTGACCTGCTTTCATTAATTTTTTTTTCCCTTGGATCCCTCCCAGCATTGAGGATTGGATGAATGTGAAGGTTGGTCTCTGCAGGAATCTAGAGCCCTGATTATGACTGTCCCCTGAACCCAGACGCATGCACACACTTCTGGAGGATTCTGTCCCTAAACCTACTTACCCTAAATTTAATCCTCATGGAAAGGAATTAATCCATGACTCCTTGTTCTTTCCAGGAGAAAGTCGACTCAACTCAGAGAAATGGAGGATCAATGCCATTATTAATGCTATTTATCAATTTAGCTGTATGATTATGAGTTCAGGTTTTAGAGACAGTCAAGCCTAAGTTTCTCTAAGTTTCAGTGTGCAACTTACTAGTTGTGCAGACAACTTATTTAAAACATGTTTTCTCTAACCAAGAGTAGGACAGTATTTATCAGATATTGGGGGGTGGAGAGATCAGGGGAGGATGGGGAGAGTCTGGTTAACAGATATGAAGTACAGTTAGATAGGGGGGAATAAGTTCTGGCGTTCTATTGCACAGTACAGGGGCCATGGTTAACAAGCAGAAAGGTATGGCATATGAATTACAAAGCAGCTGGTAGAGAAGATATTTAACATTCTGGCCACAAAGAAATGATAAGGCCATGAAGTGATGGTTGTGCCAAATACGCTGATTTGATCACTATACAGCAATAGAGCAAAACATCACATTCTACCCCATATATATGTGCAATTACAGTGTCAGTTAAGAAAATAAATTTAAAAACAAGATAAGAAACACCTTTTCTCCAACTGCGAAATTGATACCCGTTAAAATGACAATACAAAAAAATTACAAAATACAAAAACTACAAAAATATTTGACATGTTCTCTGCCTAACATTTCTGTTTTCAACCCTGAATTGCTACTTCTGAGAGCTAGATGTATATTCTTTTAGTACTTTTTACAACAAATATAATAAAATAAATTTTTTTCTATCAAGTGGTGATATGCTTTCTATTCTTATTATTAAACTTGATTTCCCCCATTCCTGTGTCCTATATATCTTCTATATTAGTACATAAAAAACTTTTCTTTTTAAATTGGCTTATAATGTACTGACATACCATAATTTAATCAATTTTGGCCATTTGTTTTACTCCATTAAGTCTCATAATTTCCTCATAGTTTCAATAAGGATAATAATAGTGTCTACTTCGTAGAGTTGTTACAAGTCAACGAGTTTTTATTTTAAAAGGATTGAACATAGTGCCTACCACATTTAAAACACTCAATTAATAATAATAATATACAATTTATGTCTTGTATCTCATATCCTCAGGGCTTACAATTTGCACGGAGTAAAGGATACAAATGAATTATAAGCATAGATGAAACAGAAATACCCATAACACTGCAAAATGGCCTAACATCTTAAGTTGCTAGATATTAATATTATTAATTGAAACAAGCCAATGGGCAAGATTTGCTGGAAAGACAGAAATTACTTTAGATCTGAGTCTTGACTGCATTTCTCACTTATGAATTATAGACATAGCCAAAGGCGTGACAGGGTCAGATGCTTGTTTTGTCCAGTGCCCTACTTATTGCCACAACAAACTGGGGGTTTATAAATAGCAGTTTTGATTCAGTGGCATGGCAAAATGGGGAGTATACGTGGCTTGGCATCAAAAGACATAGACTTGGACCTGGGCTTTGCCACCAACAGGTCTGTAACTCAGTTTTTTCATCAATAAATCAGGACAAAAAAAAAAAAATGGGTAGACCTCCCAGACTTCCTGTGAGTGTTAAGTAAGACAAGGAAGAACCTAACAAAGTCCTAACTGAGATCCATAAACATTGAGTACATGAATTGACCATCACCTGTAATTTTTTTTTTTTTTTTTTGAGACAGAGTCTTAAGCTGTCACCCTGGATAGAGGGCTGTGGCATCACAGCTCACAGCAACCTCCAATTCTTGAGCTCAAGCGAGTCTCCTGCCTCCGCCTCCCAAGTAGCTGGGACTACAGGTGCCTGCCACAACACCCGGACATTTTTTTTTTTTTTTTTTTTTTGGTTGCAGCCACCATTGTTGTTTGGCGGGCCCGGGCTGGATTTGAACCCGCCAGCTCAGGTGTACGTGGCTGGTGCCTTAACCCGTTGAGCCACAGGCGCCGAGCCATCCATCACCTGTAATTGATCGAGTGTACTCTTAAACAGGAAGTAAACATAACCGTGCAGGAGAGAAGTTGGATTAGATAAGTGGCAGCTGTGAGAATTAATATGTTCTCAAGTCACATTCACAGAAATTCATAGATAGGATGTAACTGTTCCGCTCCTTTCTACACAGATCAGAACAGAAGAACAGAACAGAAGAAAATGGAGCTGTTCAGTCTAGGATAGATAACACAGAGGACTCAGGACCATACTTATACTCTTGAAATATTTGGAGGCCTCAGTGTAACCCAAGACTATTTCTGCCTGACTGGGGAGAATTGGGTTCAGTAGTAGAACTTTTTCACAGGCAGAGTTGCAGTTGATAATAGAAATGATGGGCTCCACAAGTTCCCTGGCATGGGGTGGGGCATTGTGAGCAGAGCCTGAGTGGCCACAGGTCTTGGATGTTCTGAAGGAGATTTAGGCCACAGAGAAGTGGTTGGGACAGATGGTCTCTGAGGTACCCTGGGATTTTTATATTCAGCAACACTATGAATGGTCCTGAGAAACAGAAGCAACTGGGTGTTGACTGGTAATGACACAAATAGGTAGAAAGAAAGGACTCTGGATTCATTATTCAGCTGATTACTTATTTTGGTCATTTCTATATTAATGCAAAAGAAGTGGAGAATTGACATTTGTTACAGGTTGAATTGTCTTCCCCCATAAAAAAAATGACAGTACCTGAGAATGATCCCACTTATTAGTAGGGTCTTAACAGAGGTAATCAAGATAATATGAGGTAATGACAGCAGGTCCTAATCCACGCTGAGTGGTGTTCTTATAAATAAGGGTAATTTGGGCACAGAGGAAAATGTGCACAAAGGGAAGGTGATGTGAAGACTCAGAGAGAATGCCATGTGCAGAGAAAGATCAAACTGATATATCTACAAACCAAAGAACTCCTGAGGCTAGGACAGGTCTGCAACAGATCTTCCCCCATCACTGTCAGAGGGAGTGTGGCTCTGTTAACACATTGATTTCAAATTTCTAACCTCCACAATTAAGGGACAATAAAATTCTATTGTCCAAGGCACCCAGTTTGTGCCATTTTATTATGGCAGCTCGAGGAAACTAATATAACCTGGTAATACATAGGCATTCTTGTGCTGGGTATTGTGGCAATCTACATATGTGACATACATGTAGAACAAAAGAATAAACCCACCTCTGGCACTGTGGAATGGGTAAACATTCTGATAAAGGTAAGACAAATTCCAATAAGGTACAATCTTGACCATGATAAAGTGATACAGTATTATGCATAAATAAGTTTATGCATGTTGAATAATAAAACCAAAACAAGAGCAAACCCATTAAACATTCCTCCCAGCCTCCAAAGACATTCAAAGTCTCTTTAACCTTAAATTGGTTTCTTGCTGCAATTCTGCTTCTGTCCTCTTTGGAGGACAGATGTGGCTTTAAGATGAGAAGAGATCATAGCTGTTGATGTCGAAACTCTCTGATAGGCTATGTAATGGTGAGAGAAGGAGGAGCTCTGTCTGTTTCTGTCCAGGGTCAGGGAAGAGGCAGGATGAGGGCTGAGTTTCTGTCTCACCCACTTTGTTTTCAAGTTCACGTGCCTTTTGGGCAGCACCAAAATAGCTCAGCTGAAGTTCAAGCTTCTTTCACACCTCCCACAGCTAGGGAAGGCGTTGGAGTGCTGGGCTGTGTGTGGCACATAGTGTGGGGATAGGATGAGGGAGAGGAATTGTTTTGGAAGAGGAAGAAAAAATTGTCTCTCTCCCCTCCTTTCTGTTGATCATAAAGTTTATTCTTCTCATATACAATCCATTTGCAATAATTCTTTAATCCTAGAGTTAAAAGATACCCTGGCCATCTAGGTGAACATTCTCATTTTACAAACAGAAGACAGATCTATTAAAAGTGAGAATGGGGTTTCAATGGGGGCACTATGGGCAGAGATTCAGGACTAGGATAGTTTTCCAATCACCTTTCCTCCTGCTAAAGCCACCTTTCCTTCTGCTAAGCATAAGTATGTGGGGAGAAACACTCAAGCTATAATAGTAGCCATATGGGACATGAAGCATCACAAGATGGTTAGAGTCCGCATGGGTCTTTCCTGTAAATACCAACTGGAGAATGTGGCTTTTGCTTCAAATGAGCCTCCAAAAACCTCTTAAAGTATGAATCCAAACCTTAGGATATTCCTACCCTCTAGTCAACTCCAAAGGTGCCAGTTCTCTGCCCATAGGAATATGTGCTCCACTTAACAAATTAGGTTCTCATCACCAATCACAATAGTTTTCTCTCCTTTTGGAGGGAGGCAAGAAGTATACATGAGCAGCAACGAAGGCAGAGAAGTGGTTATAGAAAGAGAGAGTCAAGTGTTCTCCTCACCATGAGGATAAAAGAAGGAAACTAATTTGCCCACATCTGTCCCATTATAGATCTGGGGCCAGTTCCCAAGTGTTTTTGTTCCAATCGTGATCAATTCAAAATATTATAATTCAATTCAGCAATTACTTATTGAGCACCTATTCCGGGTAAGGCAGTGCTCGAGAATCAGGAAATGAGTGGACAGTCTCTACCATCAATGAGCTTGTGATTTGGTGTCAAATGGTATAGGAGAAACGTATCTATGGTAACACAGGCAGCAAAGTCCTCAACCCTTTTTATACATTAGAATCACCTAGGAAACTTTAGTGACATACTAACCCCACCATCATAGGTGCTGATTTAATTGGTCTGGGATGAGGCTCAGACATTGGTGCTTATATGACCTGTTCATGTAATTCTAATAGGCAGGCAGGGTTGAGAATTATTGTGGTAGGGGAGCAGAGAGGACCAGAGAGGGAAGGCTCATGGCAGGAGGAAGGAGCAAGCAAAGTTTAAGGTTTGCTTTTTTTTTTTTTTTTTTTCCAATGGGCTTTGAAGAGTTATTTGGGCTCGCCTATGTGGAGCTTGGGATGAGACAGCCTTCCACAGGTGGGAAGAACCACATGAGCAAAATATGGAGATGGGAAAGAATGTGGCATTACCAGGGAATGGCAGGCCTGGCTTGTGTGGTTCCCAGAGCCCCTAAGGAATAACGGGAAACAAGTGGGAAATGTGGAGTGGAGATGGCATTGTCCAAGGACACACAGCAAGCCCTGGCAGAGCCAGAAGCAGAATGCAAGTCTCCTGACTCCTGGGTCACGTCAGGAAGCAGGGCCAAGGATCAGAACAGCAGTTCTGGGGCAACATGAGGAAGCCAAGTCAGAGACTCTTCTCCATCTGGTCAAATCCAAGTGACCCAGATAGGAATAGGCTGACAGACAGAAAATACTTACTAGTTCTATTGGCTTAGGGAGAATGAACCTCTCTGATTCCTTTGGGAATACAGTGAACAGGGAATGGTTTGCCCGTTATGATGGTAGTAACCCACCATCTTAAATAAAATGGACACCAGGAGTTAGTTAGCTTTGGGGGGGGGGGTCACGTAGATAGTAGTTTTGCCTGATTTCAAAGTCAGTGCTTTACCCACTTATTTGAACTTTCCTTATATCCCTATTCGGGGTGTGTTCTGTACTTCCCCATACAGCCTGCTCAGCTCTGTATATTACAACCTCTTGTTTTATACTTGCTTAGTTATGACTGTTTATCTTTTTTTTTTTTTTTTTTGAGATAGAGCCTCAAGCTGTCACCCTGGATAGAGCGCTGTGACATCACAACTCACAGCAACCTCCAATTCCTGGGCTCAAGCGAGGCTCCTGTCTCCACCTCCCAAGTAGCTGGGACCACAGGTGCCCGCCACAACGCCCTGCCATTTTTTGGTTGCAGCCATCATTGTTGTTTGGCGGGCCCGGGCTGGATTCGAACCTGCCGGCTCAGGTGTACGTGGCTGGCGCCTTAGCCGCTTGAGCCACAGGGCTGTTTATCTTATTAGACTGCAAGTTCCTTGAAGGTAGGGTCATATCGGATTTAAATAAAATCTAAATTATATGGGACTCAGAGATACATTTTATAACTGTACATTTATTTAATAGGCACTTTAAAAATGACTGCTATGCACCAGATCCTTGAAAATGAATGTTAAAAAGATTTGCTTCCTTTGGCTTGGTGCCTGTAGCACAGTGGTTATGGTGCCAGCCACATACACTGGGGGTGGCAGGTTCAAACCCAGCCTGGGTCTGCTGAAACAACAATGACAACTATACCAAAAGTAGCCAGGTGTTGTGGCGGGCACCTGTAGTCCCAGCTACTGAGGCAAGAGAATCGCTTAAGCCCAAGAGTTTGAGGTTGTTGTGAGCTTTGATGCCACAGCACTCTACTGAGGGTAACATAGTGAGACTCTGTCTCAACAACAACAACAACAACAACAACAAAAGATTTAGCCCCTGTCCTCCAGGAGTTCACATTCTGCTGCAAAATCTCTCATGGAAGAGTGCTCACTGAGCCTGTGTTCTCCCTCTCTCATCTTGTTCTGTTGACTTGATTAATCCTTACCTGGTCAGTCCATTTCAAGCCATAATCCAAGTGTCTAATCTCTCCCCTGGCCTCACAGATAAATTGAGTTCTACAGTGTTGATAGGATTCATCTGGATTAGCCCCAGGAAATGTGATTTGCTAGAACAGAAAATAATAAACCATAATATAGAGAAGCGATTTGTTGATGTAGGCAGATGGGTTTTAAACAGTAGGCAGAGGGCCAGGCATGTGGGCTGTATGAACAAGAATGTCAGTCCTAATGTTGCCAATCGCCACTAAACACATGGTTTCTCTTTCTCAGGGTCCAGGTCAGTGAGGCCATGTGATGTTAAAGTGAGTCCTATTTCTTCAGGTGCATGACTATTCAGCTTCGTGAGGAACAAACACTAGTAAAATAAACTTCAGGTCGAACTGAGTAATGCAATATTAAATTCAGTCTCGGAATCTTGGTCAGCTTCTAAACCCGGAGAGGTGTTTGCTGTGTGTCTCTGTCCTTGGTGCTGAATCAAAGCCCACGCCAGTCGGGCACTTGATCTTGAGGTGCCTGCTGTCTCAAAGGCATTGTGGTAGGTGGGGACAGTGGTGAGACATAGCTCTTCACCCCACTTTCATGGGGAAGGGAATGGTAGTTATCAATACTAAAATGTCCCAGATGTGTTCCTGTTTGATGTGGATGTTTTAGATCTGCTTGAGAAGTCAGCCTTGGCATTCTCAATGTCCATAAGACATCATGTGTGTTTCTCAAGAATGGTGCTTATCACATGATAGGAGAACTATAAATACCAGGCCTGACTTCAAAGCAATACTTTCTCCTCTCTTCTTTGCACTTTGCAGCTGTTATGCTGTTTCACCTGTGATTTGCATGTAAAGGAATCAGGTCGACACATTTATGGGTCTTTCCTAATACATAATAAATCATGTTAGGATTTATTCATCTTGGCACAATACCAAGTACAATACTGGCACATTCTGGATATTCAAGAAATTCTTTGAAAATTATAAAAATAAATAGTTAATACTTGATAATCTATAGTAAAGGTCTGGAAAATAGCCCACTGACTGGGGAGGATTTTATTTTCCTGTTTATTGTCTCTTTTCAGTATGAAATGGCATGGTTTTACCATGGCAAGGGATACCAAAGCTTTATCAACTACTCAGCATCTCACTATCCTATTGTCAGACTCAGGGTGGTGGGTGGGATAAAAAGCAAAGCCCAAGAACGTTGGTCAATGGGTCTGGAGAAAATAATGCTAATGTTTCACATTCCCCCTTTTTAAAAATATTCTTCTGAGTGTCATCATATACAACTTACAACTCTGTTTGATCACTACAACATGCATATGAAGTCCACTGACCAAACAGTAGAACATCAAATATATGCTAAAACTGAAGGTAACAGATATTAGATGTCTTGGGCAACAAAACAATGTCAGTTATAGATAGTATCAAAAAAATCAAGGTTTTCTGATCTCTGACACAGAGTTTCATCTGTTGCTCAATAAAGGCCAAGGCAAAATTAAGAAAAAGACTTTGGAATCTTAGCTGCTCTACTCAGCAGAACTTGTGAGATCTGTTGGCATCTGGAAACCTTTTTCTTTCTGGGATTTCTTCTCTGGAAACCTTTTTGAGATTTCTTGACAAGAATCTTTTCCTCCAAGTTATAGCGTTGCTCTTCCTTTCATGGATAATAACAAAACCGTAGGATTATCATGGATGCTAACCAAAACTGTAGAATTGTCTTTATTCTATCTGACAGGCTTATTTTATGTTTTTAAAAACCAGGCACCAGCTCCAGGGACCCTTTGCAGGGCCCTCGATCCTCAGTCAGACTCCTGGAATGAAGGGCCACTTCCAGGCCAGACAGCTGCAGCCTTGGGGCACCCTTGTCTTGGACCTGCAGCCTCTGTACCCGAACCACCCCTCCCTGATCAGGTCTGCCAGTCAGCAGGGTCCGGAGTCACACCCACGGGGAGCCCGCAGCAAGCTGGGAGAACCCCTGATAGGCTTAATTTATTCTAGAGAAGTCTTGTCTCTTACCTTAAAGCTAGGCCATTTATTTTACAATTTCTTTTTAAAGTTGTAATTCTTTGCCTTGGTCCTTACATTTAGACCAAATGCTGTGGACTACTCTTTGAAAACTGGCCAAAACATAAATAGATCTAATCTGTATCGAGTACTTAACTTTCATCTGTGCATTCAATATTTAATGACCTTTTTTCCTGATTTGGAGTGTTTGATTTTTTGTAGAAAAGCTTTGAGGGGATCCAAAAGTGATAAAGTCCTAATGAGACTTGCAGTGTTATGAGGAGACATGCTATAAAGCTATGAAATGTTGAGTCATAACAAGAACGGTTTAAGACAAGAGTACAAGCGCTATCACAAGGCATCATTTGATTGATTGCCAAGGTACAGACCAAGATGTCATAGTCTGGAGATATTATATATCAATTTCAGGAGATTGAAATGGACTGGGAAGCTCATGGGGTATAGGGAAGGGACTAAAATTTTCTTTTTCACCAAAATTCAATGAGGGCAGTCCTCTTGACAAGTAGGCTTTGAGGAAAAAATGGAAGAGAGAGAAAGATATTAGTTTATCCTAAACCCCAGGAAGTAAGAGAAAAAATTACATGGTTGTGAGACTGAAGTAAACTAGCGTTGTAGTCTCTGGAACATTAGGTAGGAAAAATTCAGAGGCACAGACATTCATTTATTTCAACAATTTTTATTGAGCCTATTTTCTTCCCTTTTCCAGGGCCAGGAATAATGGTGACCCTGATAACCATGGCTCCTGTTCTTGTGACTTACAGATTGGCAGTGAGGCTGCAGAAGGTTCTGAGGAAGCACAGAGGAGACAGCTAGCTTGATTGCCTTGAGGGTTAGTAACAGCTTTCTAGAAGAAGTGACATTTTAGTTAATACCTAATATTTAGGTAGGAAGTAGCTAATTGAGGGAGATTGGGAGTGTTGGAAAGATCATTCCAAGCAGTGAAAACAGCACGTGTGATGTCTCAAAAGTGAAAGAGCACTTGGTCCATTTTGCCAAAGAGGAGTTTAGTTAGAAGTTTAAAGCCTAGAGTTTGAAGCAAGAGGACATGCGTTGAGGCTGGAGAAGTAAGCGTGGGCCAGATTCTATGCCCAAAGCAAGGCCTGGAGATGAGAAGAGATGCGAAGGGACAAAAAAGGAAGAGTAAATATATTCTTGAACAGTTTTATTGGAAAAATTGCATGAGATGTGCACTTAGGAAAGGTCTTTCTGGGTGCTGTGTGGGGAGTAGATTGGAAGGCGCAGGTAACATAATTAGGAGGCTGTGACAGTCATTCAGGCAAGAAATGATGGTGCGGAATTAGGGCAGCAACCATGGGAATGGAGAAGAGAATGTGGATTTGACAGATTTTTAGAAGTTGGACTGTAAGTTGGACTGACGATGGGTTGGATGTGAAGGATAAGGGAGGCGGAAGAGTGGAAGATGCTTCCAGGTTTCTGGCTCTTACTGTATTCTAACTAAAATCTGCCTGTTACTGATTCATCAAATGTACTAATCTGGGCATAGACTCTCTAAGTGGTGTATCTGGCTGAGTGATCTATAGACAAATGCACGCCTTTCTACCCAATCCCCACTGCAGCTCTCATCTCTGCATGCCATATCTCCTTTCTTTCCTGAGACCTTCCCTAAATCCCAGGAAAACTCTGAGGGTGAAAGGAGGTGGAGGAGAGGAAGAATGACT
The DNA here is from genome assembly GCA_963573935.1 of Arctocebus calabarensis. Lineage (NCBI taxonomy): Eukaryota > Metazoa > Chordata > Mammalia > Primates > Lorisidae > Arctocebus > Arctocebus calabarensis. The sequence continues at coordinate 25,941 of CAUYON010212137.1, forward strand.
AGCAGATTTAAGACGGTCATTTCATTCAATGTGTTTTTTGTTTCCGAAGGACACTCCACTCGTTCCCTGCCTTTGGTCTGTCAACAGGATGAATTCCCTTTTCCAGTTTGCCTGCTGCTTCCAGAGAAAAAACAGTGCTACTTGCAGAAATAAATAATTCTCTGCTTTGCGGTTGGCAAGGAGAACCTGACTGTCATTATTTAACAGCTAAAAATCATTATCTCTTCCCTTTCTAATTGTCTCCAGTTTCCTTTTCCCAGTAGATAGAGCTGAAGGAAGGCCAGGACTGGCTGGGGGCAGAGAACTCCTCCTCATTTTTACCTGCTTCGCTAAAAATCTGTCAGAGGTAAAACAAACATCATAGCAGAAGTGTCATCTGGTAATCGAGATGTGCAGGAGAGAGGAGAGCCGAGGGAGGCCAGAGAGAGGTGTCTGACAGATGGCTCAGCTTCTCGTGGACAGCAAGGGCACCTGGACCACAACACGGGAGCCAGGAGAATTACGTAGGTAATTAAGCTGTGCCCAGCTCAGACTCCTGGTAGGGAAGGGCAGGAAAGAAGCTTTAGGAGGCGTCTTTTTAGATGACACCTTCAATCTGCTCTAATTACTTTAGAAAAAGCTGGACTATTTCTCTAACTATTCCTTTTTTTACATTAGGAACCAGAAAGACGAAGCTATAATTCTGCAGTAGAAATGGCAGTGCTGCTGAAGATACCAATTTTGTGTGTCTCTGAAACCGACTAATATCCGTTCCAAGAGAGCTTTCCCCACATGCCCGGGTGAGGTGTGACAGAAGTGTGACAGAGGCGCTTGTTTCTATCAGCTTTTCAAAACATTCCCAAGAAGTTTGATCTTGGTTGGCAGGAGCTTCTTGCCGGCTGTGCTGGTAAAATAATGAGGACTCCCCATTTGTGAGCTATTTTCCATCTTGGTGGCACTTTACAAAGTGCTGCATCGTTAGCCAGGCTGGAAATGATTTTCAAAGATTCCTTTGCTCAAGCAGGCAGTGCCGGGTCAGAGATGCTGCTGCAGGGGGTCACGGGACAATGCCGGCAGGCTTGGCATCCTGTGGGAAGGCTCAGAATAATCCTTTGTGGCCCCATTGCTTCCAAAATGGCAAGGGGTGGGACAGAGACCCTGGGTGTCTCCTGAATCACTTAGTGGTGTGTCCCTAGAACAAGGAGGCAAGAAAGACATGTCACAGCAAAGGGGATTGGACGGATAATAGCAAAGATTATTTTTGTCTTCCATGTTTGTGGCATGACTGGGACACTTCAGGAAGTTTAATCTGTGGCCCCCAACTTCATCTTTTGTCTCACATCAGAAACCATCAGCCACTGAGCCTGCGTGAGGGGAAACCCATAACATGGGTAGAGTGAGTCCATCTGCTTTCAATGTAGAGATTATCAAACTTTAGTTTTTATCCTAATCATCTGGAATATTTTTTTATTCCAGATTTTTCAGAGTTGGCTTTAGAGTCTCTGAATCTGATTCCTCAGGTTGGGAACAAATCATCTACATTTTTAACATTTTTTAACATTTAACATCTACATTTTAAGCCCTTTGAGGCATAACATGCACAGAGAAAGTTAGAACCAGTGTATTTGAGCTACTGCGTTTGTTCTTGGGAATCCTGCATTCCTGAGGCAGAAGAAAGGCTCAGTCTCTGATTGAGAGTGGGTGTGTGGCACGGTGTTTGAGAACTCCAGCAGAGGAGAGTTGGAGTCTCTCATGTGAAACAAAGGCCACCTCGGGCGAGGCACCCAGGTCACTGCTGGAGAAGCCGAGGGAGCTGTCAGCCCATCTCAGACAGCTGGGAGTGCAGGCTCTGATTCTGAAATGTCAGGGCTGCTCAGGAAGCCTCTCTGGAGAGCTGCCTGCTCCCAAAACATGAGATCATAATTGCAGTGAAAATTCTGGAGAAGCAGAAGACCTATAAAACACATTGGGAATTTCTATCACTTTTTCAGAATGGCTTTGATTTACATTGTCTCTAGCCCCTTCCTAGGTGTGTCCTAAATCTCCCTAGCTCTACCTACCAGGTGATTAGTACTCTGGCTGGGGAGAGAGGCTGCTCAGATCAAGTGAGACAATGCATGTGAAGACTGCAAAAGCTGTAAAGACCACAAGTCTAAGGGCCAGGTCCTACCCCCACATGGTGCATACTCCTGTGGCCCAGGGCCACTCAGAGGCCTGAGAGCACCTTCTCATCTCATGCCATTGCTCAGGCTGTCATCTTGCCACTGCCTAGGATGCCCTCTGTGCTTTCTCTGCCTATGAACTCCTGCTCATTCCTAAAGGCTGAGCCCAAATGAAATTGCTCTAGAGTCATCCCATCCTCCCTGGCAGAATTAAGTACACTGTGCCCACCACCATTATGGCCACTTGAGAAAGGCTGCCTGGTCTCCGGCATACAGTAGCTTGCTGATGAATATTCTCTGCCTTTATTCTCACCATTTCTCTATTTGTAGGTATGTTTCCCCTTCAGCGGGAGTAATGAGCTTTTTCTTCTTGGTATTCTTAAGGACCACCCAAAGCCTGACTTATTGGTGTTCAATAAATGTCTGATGAAAACAGTAAGTATTAATCAGAGAAGGTGACCTGAAAGATGTGAGGTGGAAAGAGATGACCTGCCTTGTTATCCAGAGCCCTCCTAGAAGCCAGACTAATACATTCTAAGAACAGTGTGGAAGGAGTAGGTCTAATTTCAATGCATAAGCCACTAAGGAAATCCTGATGAGCGTCCCTAGATTCTGATGTTGGACTGCCTTGGTTGTAAATGGTGATGCTTTATGTTGTATTCATTGATAGTCCAGAAGGATTTACCAAATGGCCTCTTTATGTCTCAGTTTTTATATCTGCAATAAGGGATGGAGCAAATCGTGACTGTCATGAGTAATCCTGCCTTCTTTCCTTCTCTGATACATCTTTAGAAGAAGATAGACGTCCCTGGGAGTGGGTGTGTGTGATAAAAACAGAGCCATTTGTCACATGTAGCTAGAAGCACTAAGGGCAGGGCTTGAGAGGAGAACAAGTGTGAAAGAGGAAATCAGAATTGCTTTTTAAAATTTCTCATTTTACTCTGACTCCATACTAACTTAATCTGTAAACAAGACAGGGGAGAATGGTATCACTGTGCTGCCCGCATTTACAGGGGCCTATTTAAAGAGGGATCCTTGGACTACCTGGGAACCTCTTTAAAATGCAGAATTTCAGGCCTTGTCCCAGATTTACTAAATCAGAATCTGGCTATTAATAAGATCTACATGTGATTCATATGCACATTACAGCTGGAGAAACAGGCATAGAGTAGGCTTAAAAACATTGGTAAAGGGCGGCACCTGTGGTCAAAGGAGTAGGGCGCCGGCCCCATATGCTGGAGGTGGCAGGTTCAAACCCAGTCCCAGCCAAAGACCGCAACAAACAAAACCATTGGTAAAAGAGAAAAGAGAAGTGGAAGAATAGATACAGAGGATGTTAAAAAGATGTTCTGCCCATCAAGATACAGTGAAACAGAATGTATTTTTTCTTTTTCTTTTCTTTCTTTTTTTTTTTTTTAGAATGTATTTTTTCATTAGAGTAACTAGAAAACTGCTGTGGTTAGGTGGTGGGAGAAAAGGAAGAAGAGCTTTTATTTAGTAGCAAACACACCGAGGGGTTGACAGAGAAGAGGAAAACATCCCAGTGTGAGCTCTGACCAAGGCAGTGCACCCACCCAGCACAGTGAAAGAGGAGCCTTACAGAGTGTGGAGGCCACAGTTTAGCCCTGCCCACTCAGATCTGCCTCAGTGCACCTGCCCAGAGCTTCCCATTCACCCATTTCAGCAGGACATCCACAACGTTTCCCCAGGGGTGGGGTGACAGTGCACTCTAGTTCTGTTTCACAATTAATTCTCTTGTTTATACTTAATTGGAGTCTTCAAATGAATCCCTCCCACCAAGGAGAGAGACTTGATAGTGAAGTCTCTCCGTGGGATACACAGCACACTTGTGTGTGTGTGTGTGGGCTGTATGTGTGTGAGAGAGACAGTGTACACACATGTGATCTTTAGTTGAGATATAATTTACTTATAATAAAATGCACAGATTGGGGTAGTGCCTGTGGCTCAAAGGAGTAGGACGCCAGCCCCATATGCTGGAGGTGGCGGGTTCAAACCCAGCCCTGGCCAAAAAATTGCAATAAAATAAAATAAAATAAAATAAAATGTACAGATCTTAAGTGCTCAGCTTCATGAGTTTTAATAATTGTATACATTCACCTATGTGTATGCCAAACAGAATACATATTTTCACTATTCCAGAGAGTTTTCATCTGCCCCTTTCCAGTCAAATCCCATCTCCCTTCCTACTTAGAGACAAACAGCTTCTGAATTTTTCCCAATAGGCTACTTGTGCCTGTTCTTGAACTTCATAAATGGAACTATACAGTATAATCATGAAACACTTACTCTTTTTTTTATTCAAAATAATGTTATTGAGATCTGTCCATATTGTTGCATGTATCAGTAGTACATTCCTTTTTATTGCTAAGTAGTGGTCTGTTCTATGAAGATAATACCATTAGCTTATCTTCTGTCAATGGCTATCAGGGTTGCTCCCAGTTTGTGGTTCTTATGAATAAGTTGCTCTGAATGTTCTTATAAAAGTCATTTATGGGCTATTTTTGCCTTCTACTTCTTGGGGATAAATACCTGAGAGTGTACTTTCTGGGGTCGTAGGATAGATATTTGTTTAAATAAGGACAACAAAACTTTACCTAAAGTGGAAAGAGGTGGTAACATTTTAGCTTCTCTCATCAAATTCTAATTGGGAGTTCTAATTGGTCCATGCCTTTACCTCAACAGTTGAAATCAATCTTCTTGAATTTTAGCCAGTCTAGTAGGTATAAAATGGCCTCATTGTGATTTAAATTTATATTTTTATCGTGACTCATAATGTTGAGTCCCTTTCATGTGGTTATTGTCCATTTATGTACTTCCTTTTGTGAAATGTCTGTTCAAATTTGATGTGTTTAAATTTTTTTTTTTATCTTTTATTTTGATTTGTTGGAATTCTTTATATATATATATATATTGGGTAAAAGTTCTTGTCAGATACAAGTACTGCAAATATTTTTTTCCAGTCTGTGGATTCCCTATTCATTTTCTTAATAGTGATTTTTGATGAAGAGAAAAATTTAATATTTATGAAGTACAATGATTTTTTAATATTTATGAAGTACAATGTATCATTTTCTTTCTTATTAGCTAGTGCTTTTTGTGTCCATAGAAATCTTGCCTTCCTCAAGGTCACAAAGAGATTTTAAACTTTTTTGCTTGAAGTTTTATGCGTCTAGCGTTAACATTTGCTCTATGATCCATCCCAAGTTAGTTTTTGTGTAAGGTATGAAATAAGACTGAATTTTGTTTTATTCCACATTGTTCTAAAACCATTTGTTGAAAAGAATTCTCTTTCTCATAAAATCAACTTTGGGCTATGGTCAAGCCAGTTCACTTTGTGGGTGGGGAACTATTTTTGGACTCCATTCTACTCCATTGGTTTGATTTGTCTATCTTTGTTCCAATGCCACACAACTTGATAACCATAATTTTATTGTTAATTTTGGAGTTAAATAGTGTATATCTATTTAAAAAATTCAAAGATTGTTTAAACTATTCTAGATCCTTTATATTTCCATAAGAATCTTAGAATCAGCTTGTCATATTTCTTTTTAAAAGGCTTTTGGCATTTTGATCAGTTTTTATGGACTTACAGGTTAATTTTGAAGAATGGCTATCTTAACAATATTGAGTTATGTCATTCATGAACATGGTATATGTCTTCATGTCTGCATCTTTCTTTAAGTTTTCTTTAATTTCTCTTGGCAATGTTTTGTAGTTGTCAGCATAGACATTTTTCACACCTTTCATTAGACTTCAGAAAGTTGGGTGGCGCCTATGGCTCAAAGGAGTAGGGCGCCAGCCCCATATGTCGGAGGTGGTAGATTCAAACCCAGCTCTGGCCAAAAACTGCAAAAAACCCAAAAAACCATGAAAAAAAAGACTTTAGAAAGTTAATCATTTTGACACTAATGTGACTAATATTGTTAAATTTTGTTTTTCCTTTGTGGCTACTATATAGAAATTTAATTGACTTTTGTATATTGAACTTGATTTACAGTTGGATGCTGAAAAAACTTGGCATTCCTGGGACAAACTCACTTAGGTTGTATTTTTGTTTATAAATATCTGAATATTATTTTCCAATACTTTGTTGATAATGTTTGTGTCTATGCTCACAAGGGTTTAGTTGTCTGAAGTTTTGTTTTCTTTTAATGTCTTTGTCAGGTTTTGATATCCAGATTGTTCTGGTCTCCTAAAATGAATTTGAAAGTATTTCTGACTGCTATTAGTGTATTTTCTGAGTTTATGTAATAGTAGTATGATTTCTTTTCTAAACATTTGATTGAATTTATTGTTGAACTATCTGGCACTAGAACTTCCTTTGTGGGAAGATTTTTGAATATGATTTAATTTATTCATTTTAATCATATAGATTTATGGCTATTTAGATTTTCTTTGTCTTGTGTCAGTTTTGGTAATTTGGTATTTGCAAAGAATCTGTATGTTTAATCTAAATTGCCAAATATGTTCACATGAAGTTGTTCAGAATATTGTATATGTATTACTTCCCTTTTAATGTTTTTATTACCTATGATAATGTCCCTCCTCCTCCTTGATTTCTGATAGTGGAGATTTATATTTTCTCTTTTTATTCTTGATCAGTGATTGGATTGCTATTGCTGTATAACAAATTATCCCTAATATTAGCAGTTTATGATCACCAATTTAACTTATTCATGATTTTGTGGGTCTGAAATTTGAGAAAAGCGCATGTTAACAGTTCTTTCTTGTAGTCTTTAATGTAGTTGAATTCAGTCATTTGGGCTCCAGTCATGTAAGACTCAACAAGCCTGAATGCCCAAGATGGCTTCCATGCATAGCTGGTCTCTGGTGCCTGGTGTTGGCCGGGAACGCAGAGGAGGCTGTTGATGGAGTGCCTTCAAGTGGCTTTTCCAGCATAGCAGCTGGTCTTCCTCTATAGCAACCATCTCAAGAGAACCAGGAAGAAGCTGTTTGGTTTTTTCTGACATAAGCTTAGAAGTAAACCAATACCATATCTATCAAACTCTATTGGTTACAAGCAAGTCACCACGGCCAGCTCAAATTAAGGGGAAGAAACATAGACCCTACTTCTCTTTCTTCCTTCCTTCCTTCCTTCCTTCCTTCCTTCCTTCCTTCCTTCCTTCCTTCCGTCCTTCCATCCTGCCTTCCGTCCTGCCGACCCGCCTTGCCCCCCCCCCCCCCACCCCCCCCACACCCCCCCCCAACCAACAAAAAAAAAAAAAAAAAAAAGAAAAAAAAAAAAAAAAATAATAAAAAAAAATAAAAAAAAAAAAAGAAAAAAAAAAAAAAAAGAATAAAATAAAAAAATAAATATTTGTAAGAATAAAAAATTTTAAAAATTATA
>CAUYON010212141.1:0-10143 GCA_963573935.1 Arctocebus calabarensis
GCTGTGGCAGGCGCCTGTAGTCCAGCTACTAGGGAGGCTGAGGCAAGAGAATCACTTAAGCCCAAGAGCTGGAGGTTGCTGTGAGCAGTGTGACGCCACGGCACTCTACCCAGGGCGATAAAGTGAGACTCTGTCTCTACAAAAAAAAAAAAAAAATCTTACTTCATCATCTGCCCAGTGCGTAGACTGTCTTTTTTTTTTTTTTTTTTTTTTTAGTGGAATTTTAGACGTAAATGAAGACATGAGTTAAATAAGCTTCTGGCAAATGCTATGGAAACAGAATAATGCAAGTCACCTCTTGGAGAATGGAAACTTAATTAAGTTATAAAATGGGTTCACCTTGCTTATTTTAAAGACAAATTATGAAGCTCTTCACTTGAATCCAAAATTCCTTTGTTCTACATATTCTTGTAAACCCCTTCTCTATGCTCTAAACAGAAACCTATCTGCTGACTAATCCCACGGATGTAGAGGTTTCAAGTAAGAGTAACTTTGACTACTTGTCACAAATTATGAACCCTTTCTGCTGTGTGTACTGACATTTAATGTAAAGAGAGATGAAAATGCTTGCTCTTAAATTATTTTTGTATTCGACTAGTTTACAGTAGTCTGAAGAATAAAACATTTTATATAACTTAGAAAAGTGGTACAATGTGACCTAAATTAATGATAATCTGTGTTGATTGTCGTCTTCTTTTTCCACTTAGAGTTTAGCCTGTTGTTATACAAAGTTCAGGAAAGTTCACTGCAATTTGTTAGTATCGGAGATAGATACATACAATTGCAATATCCCTGCTTGCTGTTGTTTTAAGTACGGATTTTAAAAAGTGTCCATTTATTTCTATATCTAAATACAATATCAAGTCTCACTCTCCCATGAATGCTTATGACTGATCTACATTGTAGTCTTTAGCTTTGAATCAAAGGTTGTGGTTCTCCTGACTCCCAGCTGGCCCCCCCCAAAAAAGAGGGTAGCACTCAATTCAGCACAATACAGACCAAAACTACAAATATAGCGCAGTGACAAAGAGCAAGGCCTGGGTTTTCAGCCTCCATTCCCTCACTTTTTAGCTATGTGAACTGCAGCAAGAATAATGCTGGGAGTAAGAGCCTGGGTTCTAGAGCTGCATTTACAGACTCTGCCTCTTGCCTTACCATCTTGTGTATACATGGGAATGATCTCAGTAGCTGCCTCATAGTCTTGCTGTAAGCATTACATTACACTCTCAAAGTTCTTAGCATCGTGCCAGGTATACAGTCAGTGCTCCATGAATGAGAGCTGCCACTGCATTAGTAAGTAACACTGATAATATTACACAAATTTATATATATTTACTACAGGGAAGTTTTTACTGCACTTGTCATTATAGACAATCACAAATTCACTGATGATGGATATAGAATTGACTTCCCTTTCCACAGATGTTTTTTTCCTATTGGTTCAGCTGCATGACCTAGACTTTACTAGGAAAACAGACCCAGGATTCAAGGAATGGACATAGCCTCAGCTGATGGGTATGTACAAACCTGGTGATCTGGAGATCATCATGGATGACCAGGTCATGGATGTTCAAGTCATCCATGCAGCTGTTCCGATTACCAAGAAAGGGCTTCCACCATGGGCAGAGCAAAGAATCTTACCCAAGTTACCACAACAAGGAGTCTACTGCCTTGTCCCCAATTTATAAATGCCATTTTCCAGAATTCCTATTTCAGTGGCTCTTAAGTGTCCTGAAATAAACACTAAGGGCATCAAGGAATCTTATTCTTTATCAAGCTTCACATCAAGCTCTTTCCTCCTAGGATTTAGGACTATTGGGGGACATCAGTGAGTGTGCAGAAGAGAATGCGACAGTAACAAAATTAGCCCCTTCCAGGCTAAAGGTCACAGAGATGGGTCATTTCCATGGATGACTCAATGACAAGTGCACTGTAGGACACTTAGGACCTACAGGCCACTCTGTCTGTGGCTTGGCCCCAAGAACTGTGCTAATTGGTAACAGGTCGCAACCCCTCATTTCCTTCTCACCTACCTACTCCTCATTTCCTTCTCACCCACCTCCTACAATCACCATCAGCCTTTTCCCTTGCCCTGACACTCATTTGTTTTGAATTATTCTGATGACAGATTTCCCTTCCGCTCTCTGGGGCTAGCTTGGCTTAATCAGACACAATTACCCACTTCCTGCCCAGATGCCCTTTTGTGAATAACCCCATTCAGCTCCTGCATGGGAGAAATTGGCTCACCCTAACTGCTGACTAAAGCCATCTCCTGCACTGGTTTCCTTCCAGCAAAGTAACCTAATTACCCATCAATAGACCAACACAGGAACTCTACGGGTGCATGTGTGCATGTGTGTTTCAAAATAGCAAAAAAATTCTTACTCCATCACCTATTTGATTGATAACTACTTGTGCAACTCTTTCCTTTTCTCCCTTTCATTTGGTTGATTTTTTGGATATTTTTCCTTCACTAGGGAAAATTCAGCATATAATAAATTAAAATTTTTTTATACAGGCAGTCCCTAAGTTTCAAACATCTGACTTGAATACTACTTGCACTTATGAGTGGGAGTTATTATAGGTAATAGGTAAATGTACCTGTTCCAACTTATAAATTCAACTTAAGAACAAACCCACAGAACCTATCTCATTCATGACCCAGGGACTGCCTATAGTTTTTATAACAAGAGAGAAGGTAAATCTTATGCTTAAGATGGGCCTGGGGCCATAGTTAATTCCTAAAAGGATCCTAGCTCCTGAAAATATTAGAAACTCCCTCACTCTATAAGTGCCTGATAGGACATAGTGATGGTCAGAAACCACAGATTGAGGGGAACACATCAAATAGTTGTGCACTAAAAACTTCCAGTATTGGGTGGTGCCTGTGGCTCAGTGAATAGGGCACTGGCCCCATATGCCAGAGGTGGCAGGTTCAAACCCAACCCTGGCCAAAAACTGCAAAAAAATAATAATAATAATAACCACTTCCAGTATTAGACTAAAACTGGCTTAATTTAAGATATTTGCCAATTTCCTAGCAAATAGGAAGGCACTATTTTAGTTGTTGTTGAGAAATAAAACATTGCCACCTTGCTTTTGTTACCAATGGGATCACCATCTATGGTAGAGGAAAAAAGTACATATATAAAAAACTCCATTTGAAGGTAGAATGACATACATGCCTTAAGAGCTCAAAATAGAAGTACCGAAACATAAAAGGGAAGGAAATAGGCAAAGACTAAATGGGGAGCCCAAGGATGATTTCACGAAGAAAGTTGGGCTTGAGTAAGACCTTATAGTGTTATTAGGAATTAAACAGACAGAGACCCCTAAACCTTGCTTCAATTCTTTTCACAAGGGAGATCGTGAGGAGACATGATGTTATACATCTATTTGTTCACCTCTCTTCTGTCCCCTCAACCCCAGTGGAACATAAGCTTCAAGAAGACAGATTCCATGTGTCCTGTCTGTATCTTAGCACCAAAGAGCAGCATGTGCCACATAGCATTTCATGACTACTTGCTGGACAAATGACAAATGATTGAAGTATCCAAGCATTCCAGACAGAAGGGACAAAGTAAATAAAGACTGGGATTAAATAAAAAGTTCATTTATTGGTAATCTCCTCTGTGTCAGGGGTTATATACATTTCAATACCTTTTCATTTACTTTACATGCCTAAATCAAGGTTTAGCAAACTTTTTCTGTAAAGCACTAGATAGTGAGTATTGTAGACCTCATGGGCCTCACAGTCTCTCACCAACTACTCAGCTTTGCTGTTAATGGCATGCACTATATATTATTGACCAGGGCATATAATTGTGTGCATAAAGAAGGAAAAAGATATGTACTATCAATATGTTATGAACTGAATGCTTATGTCGCTACCAAATTCATATGTCAAATTCTAAACTCCAATGTGATGGCAATAGGAGTAGTAGGAGGTAGGCCTGGGAAGTGATTATATCATAAGTGTAGAGCCTAAAGAATGGGATTAGCACACTTATAAGAGAAGCCACATAGCTTTCTCTGCCATGTGCGGATACAGTGAGAAGCTGTCAGTCTGCTACCATGCTGGCACCCTCACCTGGGACTTCCAGTCTCCAGAACTGTGAGAAATAAACTTCCATTGTTTATAAACCATCCCATCTATAGTACTCTGTTACAACAACCCAAATTAAGATAAAAATACAACCTGACTGCACATATTTTAGTCCCCAGTTATCATAAGAAACAGTTTTCATTTGACCACATTGATTTTCCTAGACCTGAGTTGAAAACATGGCCCAGTTCCCTCCAGAGCATTTTGAACAGTTACTGAATGTGATGAGAAAATTCCTAAGCACATGGTAGAGATATTGGAGCAGATGTCCTCAGGAAAATTTCCTCTCATGATTCAAATTTAAATTTTTATTTGAAATATCTGGATGAGTCAGCACCATTCTCATCAAGTGCAAATATATACACGTGGATATGAGATAAAATATTTAGGTCTTTTGTGGGGATTTCATACAGAAATCCCAACTTTTAGTAGACCACAGTCACACTGAGATGAAGATAGCAACAGAAGAATACTAACCACATTATATCACAACCCAGAATTTATTTACAGGGAAGGTAGCTGGCTGTGTAGTCAGATAAGTTAGAAAGAACATTTGGCTCTTCTCTTCTCTCTCCCTCTCTCTCCCCATGTGTCCTTGTGTGTGTGTCTCTCTCTCTCCTCTCCTCTCACTACCTTCTCTCCTCCTCTCTTCCTCTGTTTCTCTCCTTCTCTCCCTCTCCCTCTTTTACCTCTCCTTCTTAATGCTGCTCTGCAGCATCCTTGCCAATAAAGACCTTTTGTACAAAAAAAAAAGAAAAGAAAGAAAGAACATTTGTACAGGCACGGTGGGGGCTGAAGTAGCCAACAGAGAAGTTCAGGCTGTCAAGAAGGACAGTACAAGGAAACCAACCAGAGCATCAAAAGCCAAGCAAACCCCCAAGATGTAGGCAGATCAGCAGTGAAATGTAGAAAAAGGCATGTATGTGGGAGATTCCAGAACAGGCAGTTGGGTGAGCACAGACACAAAGTTGATCATTGCCCCTCTTGGTCACATCCCAGGGTATTTTTCAGTTTGGCAAGTCTTCCAGTGCATGTAATTGTTCTGTACATGTAGTTTTCCTTGTTTTGTGATCAATGGCAGTTGGTGGAAAAAGATGAAAAAGGCATGTTCTTTATCTAATGTCTTGTTGAATATGTCAAATGTATAAAGTTTAAATCAAAGGTATTATATGTGCAGTTCCTGCCTTTTATCATTTCTCATTTCCACATCCATGAATGAGAGGTTGATGCCAATGAACAAATAGGAGTGAGTTATGATGCAGACCTGTCTTTTCGCCTACCTGAACATACAGCTATATTAGTTTTCACAGTTTTCCTGTCACCTTATGACAGAGTTCTAACCAGTGGGAAGGGAATGTGCTACCATTTCCAGCTCTGAATCATTAAAACTTCCCAAATACCATTTTCTATCTTCCCTCTCCCACCCCCAGCTGGCTGGAATGGAGAACATGTCCAGGGAAAATTGAATTATATGTATAAAATGGCAAAGGCACAAAGTTGAAGAAACTTGGGTTCCTGAATTCATTGTATGGAGGTAGCCAGGAGTCCAGGAGAACTGTAACTGTTCTGGGATGTAAGATTTAAGCTGCTAAGATTGGGGATGTATCTACTACAAAAGATAGCATTGGGTTATCTAATGTAAAGTAGAAGAGTACACTTTGGTATTAGAAAGCTTTTGCAAACATTACCTGGCCTCCCAGAGCCTGAACACTTTATAATCCAGTGTGAAATAGTGAATTAAAAGAAATAAATGAAATTAAGTTACGAAACGTTTTCCTCATTTCAGAAAAATTCAATCATATTTCGTATGCATAAGAAAACAAACAAATAGTCCTTGGGAACTAGGATTGAACTGAAAGATATCAACTGGCATTAGTTCCTATGGATCATTAAGAAAATGGTGAAAACAAGAGACTTCTGAAAATAACCAAGCAATGAAATTCAACTAAGGACTATTAATAGACATCAAAGAATATTTGCTTTTTCTTTTCCTTTGGCCTCAAAAATTACTATCATTTTTTTCTTTTGTTTTCTTTCTTTTCTTTGAGCTATCATAATACTCAGTTGTACCTCTCATCTAACCTTTGATTATATAATCTTTCTTTATTTATTTTGTACATCTAACTCCAATCAAATTGCAATTCCATGAGAACAGAGACCCTTTGGAGACTAAAAATTGAATCTATCACAAATCTTAGTTCAAGATCCACAATCAGCATTGATTTGTGGCCTATTTTGTTTTGTTTTGTTTCCCTTTATCTCCATCCCCAATCTTATTTTCTCTTCTCCTAACATAAGTACTCACTTTAGTCTTCTTAATGCATATATTTTTATTCCATCTTTCATACATTCATTTAGTTGTATATTCAACTTTAAAAAATAGTCTGCGTGTGGTGGCTCCCACCTGTTATCCTAGCACTCTGGAAGGCAGCAGTGAGTATATCACTTGAGCTCAGGAGTTTGAGACCAGCCTGAGCAAGAGTGAGACCCCATCTCTACTGAAAATGGAAAAACTAGCCAGGCATGTTGGCAGGCACCTGTAGTCCTAACTACTCGGGAGGCAAAGGCAAGAGGATCACTTGAACCCAGGAGTTTGAGGTTGCTGTGAGCTAGGCTAACATTATGCTATTCTAGCCTAGGTCAACACAGTGAGAATCTGTTTCCAAAAAATAAATTAATATTAAAAAATTTTTAAGAGAAAAACAAGAAAAAAATAGGTAGCATTATTTGGTGTGTGCATGTTGTATATATAAGTGGCATTTCACTATTGATCTCACTCTATACCTCACTTTTTTCATTCAGTCTTTTTTGTTTGACATATAACCATGTTGCTATATGTAAATGTAGCCCATTTCTTCTCATGGATAGTATTGTATAGCATGATAATTGACTTTGAAAATTGACAAAAGAATTTGATGAGAAAATTTCTAGTTGGCCACCAATTGTCTGAATTAGTCTGGCATTTTATTCAATTTAACTATGTGGTTAATGACCTAGAATCAGAATTGGCAGTATGTTCATTTTATTCACAAATGATAATAGTTCTTGAAGAAAGGAGAATGCAGGATGACAACTCATACTCCCACCCCTCCCAGCCTACTGTCTCTGTTGTAATGGCCTCTGTCTTCATCTAATTATAAATTTGTGAGAAATTATCCACAGGAGCTTCCTGTTTTGCATAGCTTCTAGAAAACTGTGGCATGTTAGGGCAGTTCTTGGGAGAGAGTAGCTTCTCACGGATGTTTTCCTTTAGATTTGAAGAATACCTTCTCTCTACCCTACACCCTTAATCACTCTCTCCTTTGCACAAAAGATCTGGAGTTATGATCTCCTGAAACATAATTCCCCAATTCACTGTTTCTCAAGGTGTAGTTCACCAATTCATGGGTCTATTGGAGAGCTTCAGGCTTTTGTGACAATAAAAATTCCAGAGCCTTTCCCAGCTGACTAAGAGGTTTTCATTGAGGGTGAAACCTAAAAACTGCACTTTTATTAACTTCCTAGGGTAATTTGGATGCATATTAAGACTACAACTCCTCTGTCATAATCCTTGATTATCTAATATGAAAATGAACAATATTGAGTGAATCCACATCATAACAGATTTCATGGTTATGGGATGCTGTAATGGAAGCTGCTCACCGTGATGTTACCTCCCTGAGCATCTGACCTTGAGTTTATAGCAAAAAGGATCCATCTGGACGGAGCAGTTGTATAACACTATACCCAAAGAGGGTTATTTCACTCAGAACTCTATGAGGGTAGCAGATTACTTCAAGGTATTAGTTCAAGTTCTATATTACAAATAGAAATTCATACTCTACTTTCTGTACACATTTCTAGGTACCTGAATTCTGAATAGACCCCTAATTGAGGAAATGGTGACCACCTTTGAAGTTAAAAGACTGAAGCTCATTCAATCTGCATTCTTTTCTCCTGGAAGACAGACATTCTCTCTATTGCTAGAATTTTATACATTCATCTTTGTACACATATCTCTCAACATTTGACTTGAGGTCTGTCTTGGCCTGAATCCATTCTTGCTATAAGGGGGGGGTCTTTTAGGTCCACTGTTTTAGGCAGAGATCATTCAAACTGAAATCATAACAGAAGCAACAACATAATTTTGTTGACCATTAAACACAACCCTAAAGATAATGGGTCTTGTACTGACTGGTGCACATGAAAAGGTGCAGTGTGTGCAGCTCTACATTCCACTCCAGGACCATCTTTGGCAGAGCAGTGTGGGGGAGAGGGAGCAGCATTGTGAGTGGGGGCCAACACACAAGTCCAAGCCCCAGAAGCCCTGGCACTTAAGTGTGTACAGAGTCACACGGCATAAACCAGGTATCCACTTGCCTCTGGCTACCACAAAACACCTGGGCACCAAGAAACCCTATGGTGCACAATTCAATGAAGTAGTCTTAGAAGAGCTTGCTGTAACTTCTCTGACCAAATCAAGGCTCAAGCTGGGGCTTAATTTTCTGGATAATAGTCATTTCAAACAAAGATTATAATGAGCATTCTGATCAACATATTATTTGGAAATTATTGGAATGATTTGATAAATAATTTGTATCTATTTTAAATCATTCAATAAGCAATTTTATAATACATATACTTATATGTGTTATTGATACGATGATGTCATTATAACACATCTTACTGTTAAATATTTTGAATAAAACTCTTGAGTGCACAGATATGTATGTCTATGCACACTTTTTTTTTTTTTTTTTTTTTGCAGTTTTTGACTAGGACTGGGTTTAAACCCACCATCTCCAGCATATGGGGCTGGTGCCCTACTCCTTTGAGCCACAGGCGCCATCTAGATTAGTATTTAATTTCTTCATGCCCAATTTTGCATAGGAAAAACCTGATTTTAAATCATAGAACCAAGTTTATATTTTGGTGTAGAGAAGTTCTCACCCTGACCCCAATTAAATAGGTTGACAGGGCTTCTAATAATTTTTTTTAATCCAGAGGTGGAAAGAATCCTGTATCTTATTTCAGCTTACAACTCTTAGGAAAGTACCTGTCCATTCATCAAGATGCCACATAGTCCTTAGTGTCTTGGATAGCTTAACAAATGTTTAAAGACACCCAAATATTTATATAATATCCCAATTATGAAGAGAACAGAGATCAAATACCATGACCACTAAGAGGCTTCATGGTCAGGCTTATATTACTCAACCTTCCACCAACTCTATTCTAATCAAACTCTTCTATTCACTATCTCCAAAATATGCTCATGCTAACTGCTTTCTTTTATCTTTCCTTTATCATCCCACATACCAACCTCACTCCAAAGTGGCTTTCCTTCTCTATTCCTTTAAGCTTTTCTAAATCCTGTTCATTCTTCAGGATCCAAAAAATGTTTCAACTGCATATCATATAAATCTGCAACAACCCTGCTCCATCTGAGTTCATGTAGCATATGCGAGACACTCATTTGCATTTGTCACAGTTCTGATTTCTCCTACCTGTCCTGCATCTTTTTTGTTGCTGTTTGTTTTTGCCTATTCTATCACCCTTAACTTTTCAGATGTTTTATGTCTTCTATGTAGATTGTAAGGTCTCAAGGATAGAGCTGTGCCCCATTACTTTGGGAGTCAACAGTAGTGCTAGGTTCGGAGCCTATAGAGAGAAGCAGCACATTGTTGCATCTCACTTTAAAGGCTGATTTGCTGCTTTAGGTGCTCCCTTTGTTAATAGTCTTTCAGGCTTCACCTGGCTTTAACATTCAATCCCTTCAAACAGCGCTGAGCATCTCGTCATGAAAAACATCTCTCTTCTTATTCATAACTGTTTTATTAGAAAAGATGTAAACTAGATCACTAAAAAATAAATTTAGGGATTGCTGAAAGCGGAGGAGCCAAGATGGCGGTCTGTCGCCAGCTTTCTGCAGACGCTCCTGTCCAGAAGGAGAGTTAAAGGACAGAAATTTAGCAAGAAAGCCAACGGTTTGGAGCTGAGTCAAGAGACAAGGTCGAGGAACGCACATCAACCCTATTGGAGCGACCTGCGACCCCAAG
>CAUYON010212142.1:0-32454 GCA_963573935.1 Arctocebus calabarensis
AGGAGTTCAAGACCAGCCTGAGCAAGCATTAGGATCCTGTCTCTTAAAAAAGAGAGAGAAAGAGAAAAAAAACAAAACAAAACACTCATCCCTGCCTTCAGAGTCAGTGGGCTTGGAGCAGTACTATCCACTTTAAACCCCAGCTTTGCCCTCCTAGATTTGTGATCTTGAGCAAGTTCTTAAACTCCTCCGGACCTCAGTTTGTTCATCTGTAAATGGTTATAGTAATACCGACCCCATGGGGATCTGAGGAGGATCAGATGAGATAGTGGATGGGTCTGTTCCTTACTGTCATCATCAGCTCTGGTTGCAGACCTCCCCATCTTAGGTCTCTCACTTCGTAACTTGCACAATTTGGGGGTGACGCTGAGGGGTATTGTCTCGTTTTACCACAGAATGGAGCATGCCTTGCCAAGACCCTCTATGGCCTTCAATGCTTGGTTCCAGAGCCATTCTTGTCACAGAGACTTCTGCAACTTTTTCAACTGAAACTGACCACCCCTTTCTGCAGGCCCCACCATGTCTCGGTCACACGGCTCTTGCCCTGTTGCCCTATTGATCCTGTCCCACTTGACCCCTATTTGTTCCTTGTCCTTCCCTTCCCAGAAGCTGAGAGTCCTGTGGGGAAGCTCTGAAGAGATGCCCAGTGAATGAACGAATGAGGCAAGACCCAGGTGGGGGTGAGAACCAGACAGGCACGATCTGGGGGCTGGAGGGGACCCAGATCTGGACAGAGGAACCAGGGGCTGAAGGCAGGACCTAGGCCCTGCCCTAAGGATGATGTTTCTCAACCTTTTTTTTTTTTTCAGGTACCAAGAAACCTTACTCAGTTGGACTAATTGTAGGACATTTGAAATTGTAATAGATTCAAAAAATAAAGTACTTTTTAAACATTAAAGTTCCAACAGTAGCTTGACCTTGGCCTGTAACAGGTCTCAGAAGAGCTGTTTAAAGCAACCACATGTTCTGATTGGGTCACAATTGCTTCCACAGAAGGGAGGGCTTCCGGACGGCTGGGGAAGCCAGGTTTATTCCCAGAGCTGGCATTTGCCTTGTGATTTTGATTTCAGCATTCGAGCCCATCTGCAGAGTGTAGGGGTGGGACTGAGAGGAAGGCAGGGACTGTGCTAACTAAATTTTAGTCAGGACCTGCTTCAAATGACTGCAAACACCAGCTTCACAACAGGGCTTCCTGGGAAAGGTGGTTGCTTCCCATGAATCCGTATACTTTTAAAAAACTTTTTATTTTGACATAACATCAGATCAAGAGATAAATTATTAATACAAGGAATTCCCAGATCCCCTTTACGATGATTTCCCAGATAGTGACTTTTACAGTATTTGCGCTGTCAATCTCTCTCGTCTCTCTCCTTCTGTATCTGCTGCGTGTATGGATCGCCGCGATGTGTGCATAGCAACACGGACATGTATTTTTCTTCTGAGCTGCTTAAGAGTAAAGTTGCAGACACATGCCTCTTGCCTGTAAGTACTTCAATATGTAGGTACTAAAACAAGGCACTGGTCCACATTTGTGGTCCCAGATGTTCAATAAAACTTGTCCTAGGTAGGGCAGTTTTATCAGGGCCAGCACGCACGTGGGTGCAGTGGGGTTGATCTCAGAGGCAGCTGAGAGGAGCCACTCTTCCTGTGACGGAACCGTCTTTCCTTTCTCCTTGACCTTGTCTTCTGTCAGCCTTTCCCTGTCCCATCCAAGGCAACCACTCCAGGAGGGCCCAGTGGAAGGGCTGGGGGCTGCAGTTCAAATCTCAGCTCTGCCTCTTAACCTGCTGTTTATTCCTAGATAAGTCGTTTACCCCCTGGCCTCAGTTTCAGGGGCTATGAATGGGCATATTTCACACAGTGGTTGTAAAGAGGCAGTAACCCTAGTGGCAGCATAATAGAGGCCCTAGAACTTTGTAAAGTGCATATCTCCTGGTTTGCTTGTGAGAGCTTGGTGTCATCCCTGTTCCTGCCTTGGTTCTGACAAGCCCACTTTATTCTACAGCCAGAGAAAGACCCTCCCCTCCCCTGCCACCGTGGGAAGAACCGAGAGAACTAGTCTGGGGGTGGAGCCATGGATGACTGACTGGGCTTCCCTGCTGAGGCCTCCCTCAGGAACCCACAAGTCTGCCAGGGACACAGAAAGCCACTGGGCAAAACAACAGGGGTGTGTGGGGAGTTTTGCAAGGCTCAATCCTTTGTAAGTTAGTCACATGTTTCCTGAACACCTACTATGCGCCAGTGTAGCTGGAAGGCAAGGAATCCCCAGGGGTCTCTACCAAGAGAAGTGACTTTGGTGAATACAGATGGGTTCAGGGCTGTTACTCAGTTGCCAGAAACACTGTCTGGGTCCCTCCTCTTGAAACATCAGTTTGCCCATTTGTAAAATGAGGATACTAATAAGAGCCACCTCATACTGGAATGAGCCGAGAATGTGAGAATAGACCAGCGTGGTTGTGGCTTCCGACTATAATCCTAGCACTCTGGGAGGCTGCGGTGGGCAAACTGCTTGAGCTCAGGAGTTTGAGATCAGCCTCAGCAAGATTGAGACCCTGTCTCTACTAAAAAAAAAAAAAGAAAGAAAGAAGGAAAAGAAAAACTAGCCAGGTGGCAGGTCCCTGTACTTCCAGCTACTGGGGAGGCTAAGACAAGAGAATCGCTTGAGCTAAGACTTTGAGATTGCTGTGAGCTTTGACATACATTACTCTACATAGGGCAACAAAGTGACACTTTGTCTCAAATAATAAAAAGAATGTGGGCAGCGCCTATGGCTCAAAGGAGTAGGCACCAGCCCCATATACGGGAGGTGGTGGGTTTAAACCCAGCCCCAGCCAAAAACTGCAAAATAAATAAATAAGTAAAAAGAATGTGAAAATACTCCCAACTAAGGGAGGTAAGAGCTCTCTGCTTTGAAGAGCAGGGACCCACCTCATCTATGTCCCTTGCAGTGCTGGGACAATGGCAGACACACAGATCTGAATAACTGTCTGGTTGGCGTCCCTGGGTCTTCAACCAAACTTCTAGAAACCTCACTGGGCTCTGGGGTCCCCAGGGGCGCAACCTTCAGCCTAGACTTTATTGGAACTGCAGTGCCTCCTGGTGGTCAGAGTGAGCAACTGCATCCTTGATCTTGGTCTGCAGGGAGTTGGGCCCTAGCACTCAAATGCAGGAGCTGGAAATCAGCAAGCACCCTAGGCAGGTGACAACTCCTCAGTCTTGCCTTCCCACAGGGCTGTGCCCCTCCACAACCTCTGCTCACTCTCACCCTGGCAGGAATTCACTTAATGCTGCTCAACTGAGGAAATAGAAGCTCAGGGGCTTGCTGGGGCCACAGACCTGCAGGGTCACTTTTGGTTCTTCATGCCCTGCCTGTGGCTGGTTTCCTGGAAGTCTGTTCATCCTTCAAGGCCCATTCCCTCCATGTGTCCCAGCCATGCCAAAGGCAGATGGGGAGGCTCCTCCCACCCAGGTGCACACCTGCCTTTGCATTAACTCCAGGGCGACCCTGAATATGGTCTTACTCCAGGCCCAGGCCCAGCTCCAGACCCCAGCAGAGCATCAGCCCACCCAGCCTGCTCAGGATAGGAGGGGACAGGCCCAGGAGCCAGTGCTTTAAAGCAGGGCATTCGGTGTCTAAGAGGGCAGTACAGCTGGGACTTGGGGAGGAAGAAGGGTGACCCTTGGCTGAGTGTTAGAAGCCCAGGAGATGCCATTCACAGCAGAAGAAATACAAAAAAAAAAAAAAAAGTTTTCACTCTATTAGAAACAGAAAAATGTAAACTAAGATAATTCTCACTTTCATCCATCACACTGGCTAAGATTTTGAAAACATTATAGTGACAGGTATTGGTCCTGAGATGGGAGGTAGCTGAGGAAGTTGGCACATTTCTAGAAGACAGTTTGGTCATGCTTATCAGAGGTCTTAAGCTGTGTGTCTGATTTAACTCCATAATTCTAGTTCTTGGAGCTACTTCTAAGGGAATTGTCACAAATGTATCAAGAGATTTAACTACAAGGTTGTTCATCACAGACCTGTTATGATTTCAAACAATCAGAAACCCCTGTGCTGGGCAGTAGAG
This sequence comes from Arctocebus calabarensis, assembly GCA_963573935.1. NCBI lineage: Eukaryota > Metazoa > Chordata > Mammalia > Primates > Lorisidae > Arctocebus > Arctocebus calabarensis. The sequence continues at coordinate 4,080 of CAUYON010212142.1, forward strand.
GGTTGATTTAATAAAACAGCTTGTCCATACATTGGAATATGTTGTAGCTGTTAAAAATGGTGTGGTTAGGGCAGCGCCTGTGGCTCAGAGGAGTAGGGCGCCGGCCCCATATGCCAGAGGTGGCAGGTTCAAACCCAGCCCCTGCCAAAAACTGAAAAAAAAATATGGTGTGGTTAGAAGAATATAGAACAGTGTGGAAAGTTGTATAGGACACAGTACTTAGACAGAGGGAAAAAGCTTTTTGCAAAAAAAAAAAAAAAATGAGTTACGTGTGTGTGTGTGTGTGTGTGTGTGTGTATATATGTCTCTTGATAGTTTTCTTTTGGTTTGTTTTGATTTTAAAATTTTTCTATAGAGAATATATATTACTACTTATTATGATCTTTAAAGAGAGAGGCATCACAGTGCCTGGCCGTGGGTAAGAGAGGCTGAAGGCTGTGTTGGATGGAGGGAAGGTTCCACAGGAGGGGGAAGCAGGTCTGTGGGGCTCAAGCGAGGTGGAGGGGTGGGCGTTAGTCATGGCGGCAGGAGGGGTCCAGGCTTGCCTGCAGGAGCCCGAATGCCACACATAAGTCCAATTTGTAAAGGTGACAGATTTGGCAAAAAGTAAGCAAACCAACAACAAAAACTGGCTGCTCAAATCTGAATTTCTGACAAACAAGGGATAATTTTTAGTGTATTTCCCATGCCATATTTGGGGTCTACTTATGTGAAGTATTAACTCTTCATCTGAAATCCCAAATTAATGGAGCCTCCTATGTATTATCTGGCCATCCTAATGAGGTGCGGAGAGCCAGTGAAAGCCTTGAGAGAGGTCCTGAGGGGATCGTGTGTGTGTGTGTGTGTGTGTGTTTTACACACTCCCTGGTTTGCTGGAGGGTGGTGAGCCTCAAGGAGGAGAGACCCAGCAGGGTTCCGGAATGGAGCACGAGCTCTGGGAGTCTCCAGGATCCCAGAGTTAGAGGGTTTTAGTTTGTAGGGACAGTGGCCAGTCCTCACCACGAAAGGGGCCTTTCTCTGCTGCTTTCCTAGCCTTCCTCCACCTCGGAGTGGGATTGCCGGGTGTGAGGTATGTGTAGGTTTAATTGTGTAAGACACACACACTGTCTCCCCTGATGTGTTTCAGCTGCTGCACACACCCACACTAACTTTGTCAAGTTTCCTTATTTCCACTGTAAAAAGTATATAGTAATATCTCACTGTGGTTTTACAAGGTGTGCAATTAAGTTCATGAACCTGCGCCGTGCACTTATCCTGGCAGCATGGATAGACAGCTCGGGGAGGTTTCACGGCCTTGGCATTTCTGTGTCTCACAGCTCTGTTCATGCTGATGTGTGGTGGGGTCTTGTTGAGTGGCATCCGTTATTGTTGTGTGTTTTGTTTGTCATTGAAAGCATGTTGGAGCTTGCATTAGAGCAACGAACACATACTAAATTTCTTTTTCTTTTCTTTCTTTTTTTTTTTTTTGATACAGAATCTCACTTTGACACCCTTTGTAGAGTGGTATTGCATATAGCTCAAAGCAACATAAAACTCTTAGGATAAAGTGATTCTCTTGCCTCAGCCTCCCCAGTAGCTGGGACTCCAGACACCCGCCACAACACCTGGCTATTTTTAGAGACAGGATCCTGCTTTTGCTCAGGCTGGTCTCAAACTCCTGAGCTCACACAATCCACCCACCTCAGCCTCCCAGAGTGCTGGGATTACAGGCATGAGCCACCATGCCCGGCCTTAAATTTCTTGTTAAACTTGGCGAAGGTGGATGTGAAATCAGGCACGTGTTAGTCCAAGTCCATGAGGGCAATGCCAGTGTGCAAATGTATTAAACATTTTTCTAGGGGTATCGAGTCACTGATGAAGAAAGGTCAGAATGGCTAGTAATAAGCATCAACTGATGAAAACATTGCAAAAATTTATCAAATGGCCCATTAAATCATTGGCTGACTGTGAGAAGCACAGCAGAACAAGTAAACGTTAATAGAGAGACACTTAGGAAAATCTGGACTATAAACCTTGGCTAATAACTCATGGCCATTGCATTTCCCCCTAATGTCCTTTACGGTCCCAGCATCCCATCCAGGAGGGGACAGTCTGATGTCTCCTCGCCTTCTTTGCTGTATGGCAGCTTCTTATGCTTCTCTTATTTTAGAGTCTTGGATGGTAGGTCTAGGTGGGTGGAAACACTTGTGCCGCCTTTCTGGTGTCCGGCCTGAGGACCAGAGCATCACATCCTCGACTCCTCTGAGGATCAGCAGCCCCTCGAGGGCAGGAGCACTGGCCATCTATCTCTGCCTGGCACACACGGCTATTTTCCCTGCATGTGTGCTGAAATGTCCCCTCAGTCATGGCTGACCCTTTGGTATTATTTATTGGGCCCAGAGCTAAATTAGAGACATCCAAGTTGAGCTCTGGACAGAGCCCAGTGGCAGATGAAGGAGGGTGGGGACGTGATCAATGGCTAACCTGTAGCCCCCACCCCACCCCCACACAAGTGTTTGGACAGCAGTGGGTTTAGTCAGTGCCCTTTAAATAGCATGAAAGGGCCTCACACTGGCCTGTTTTGTTTAAGGAGGTTACATCGGTGCTATGCACTGCGCCACAGGGTGTGTGGGGCCAGCGCACTGAGAACAGAGTGAGCAGCATGTCCCCCACAAAGCAGATGTTTGTAGGAAAAATAGATGTAATCAAAACCACGGAGGGTAAAGTTACTGAGACCCCTGTGCCCCACACTCCACATGCACGGTCTGTGCACAGATCTACACAGATGCACACGGCCCGGAGCATCCTCAGGGTAGCACACACGCGCCACACGACTGCGGGCGTGCCCTCGGGCACACGCGTCCCACTGCGGCCCCCACTTTATGAGGCAAGTGTGTGCAGTCCTCAAACCTATCCACGAGCAGTGACACGCCCTCCCCACGCCCACTGGCCACTGCAGACTGTGCCGCGTGCCCTTGGTGCATGTGGCGGCACACAGATGCTCCCCCAAATGGTTTCGGAAGTTCATTCTCTTCAAATCAGTCACCTTGGGAATCTCTCAAGGCTTCTGTGTTTTGGAAAGGTGAAACTAGGTAAGGGCGATGTATCCCCACTATGGCATCAGGGTGGGCATGGAGCCGGGTCCCAGCAGACCTTGGACTGGCTTTCTTGGGCATCGGTTTTGATTCTAGAGCCTCCCCCATGGATCCTGTCCCTTTGCTTCTCTTTCTGTGTCCCTGTCCCTCCTTGCTCCCATCCCGCTCCCTGCATGGAGACGTCTCTCGAAGTCTGTCTTGATCTTTCTTCTCCCCTCCTTCAGTGGTCTCCTCCTGTTGCGTTCAACGGGGGCAGTGGTTTTCACATTCCCGTTTCAGATAAATCCCATCCAACTTTGCCTTGCCGTGTCGCAGGACAAGTAGGTCAAGCATTTGCTCAACAGACATGTGCTCTGTGGGCCCCTGGCACACAGTAGAGGCAGGCAGATAGTTGGTTGGGGCGAGAGCTTGGTCATGTTTGTTTATTCAAAGTTGTTCACTTGTTCTTCAACAATCTCTTACCACATTTCTGCCGCTTGCCACGTCCTTGCTAAGTCCCGGGCTGAGAAGGGCATGAGGTTCCAATCCCTGGGGAGCTGACATTCTGGAAGAGGAGCTGACCATGTAGAGCTTTATTAGATACCAGGCAGTACGCAGGCAATAAGTAGGGGCTGGGGGGAGTGAGCAGAAGACAGGGGAAGCAGAAGACTGTTGCAGTCTGGAAGGGCTTCCTGGAGGAGCTGTGTACTTTACTGGAACTTGAAGATCAGCTGGAAAGCAGGGATATTCCAGGAAGGTGTCAGGTGAGGGTGGAAGGGGACCAAGAAGGTCAGCGGTTTCCTTTGGTCAGGAGTGACCCAGACCGAGTTGTAGGACTTCTGTTCTTAGCAGCTGTCCTGCTAAGGAGGACGCTGCAGGGTGAGCTAGATTCTGACCAGCACCAGCACCTTGTTAAAGAGGACTGTGCTATCCTTGACTGGACCTGACCCCACCTAAGGAATGGTAGTGTGGGCACAGCTCTTGAATCAGAGGATGGAAGACTCAGTGGGGGAGGCAGCAGCCTCCCACATCCACAGGGTCACCTTGGGGAAGGGAGGATGAATGAGCCAGATCCACATGGGTTGGATCTAGGAACAAATGGTCCAGCTGTCCTGGGGGTGGTGAGCTCCCTATCCCCCAAGACTGATGGTAGCAGTTGGAGATGCTGTAGGGTGAAGGGAAGTAGGAATACCTGATCTGAGACTGGGGTCTTAGGACTGAGGATTCTGGCCAGTTGAGTGGGGCCACAGAACTTTGGGAAATTTTCCCTTGCTGTCTGAATTAGGGACCCAGCCTCAGAATTCAAAGCTAGATGACTGCCCATCAGGATTGAGGTTGGAAGGCTTTCTTACTTCTTCCTTGAAGACAGAAGCCTCCTTCCTGAGATTGTCTATCCTCTCCTCCACTCCTCCCCACCCCAAAATGCTACTGAGAGGTTCTGCAGGTGAATGACAGCTACCCCTGCCGGCTCTCCCCAGAGGCAAATAGTTTGTTGGAAATCACCGGCAGAAGGGGCAGTGCAGACTGAAAGTAGGGCCCAGCTTTCGGGCTGGTGGCCTTTATACCCTGTGCTATCTCAGTTTCTCCCCCCTCACTTGGTCTCAGTGTGTGGCTGGAGGTGGACGAAACTGGATTCTCACTTGTCACCATAGAAGAGGCATTCTGGGGCCTCCCCCAAGTTGACAGCCAGCTGAGTGCTGATGGGCTCCTCCCAGGGTTGTCCCTGCCCAGCAGCCTCAGGGCAGGCCCTTCTCTCCACAGGATGCACAGAGCAGGCCTCCTTGGTCGTGTGAGGCCCCTGGACGCCTTCTGTCCCTAGTGATAGGCCCCAAGGCTACAGAGGACAGGGAGCAGAAGACAGGCCAGGAGCAAGAGGTTGTTCTCTATCCATAATGAGAGCAGGTCCCCTTCTCTCTCTGGCCTCAGTTTCTCCCTAGTTAAAACTAGGAGTTGGGGCTGGTCCTCACAAACCCCCGGCTTCTAGAGCATGGAGGCCCCTTGCCCAGTCCCCAGCTGGAGGTGAGAGAATGCTGCAAGGGTCCTAGGGCTGTGAGATGGGGCCTGGGGATTTGTACTGGGGTAGCGGACTGGGGGGGTGGGGAGAGCAGGAGCTGCCTCCCCCTGGCCTGGCCTCCAGGAAATTGCATAATAGGGATGTTTATTTTTGGTGAGGCTGGGTGGGATTTCTTTCCTCAACAAAACAAAACAAACAAAAACAAAACACAAAAACACAAAACATAAAATTTGTCTGCCAGGAAGATATATCTTTGCTGAAAGCTCTTGGCCCGGCTGCCAGCTGCAGTTTGCACAGTACTGTCACTGAAGCTCTGGCTGTCTGCGTGTGCCCGGGCTCACAAGGAATCATGTGTGATGTCCATGGCATCTGCACTGTCAATGGCCCTCAGGACCAGTTGCCTGAAGCTGCTTCCCTCTGGGCACTCACCTCTGTTTCCTTTCCTCAGTCCCTTGGGGAGGAAGGTCAGAATGACAGAGGCAAAACATCCCTCTCAGCTTTCCCAGCCCACATAGAAAGCCAGGGATGAGCACAGATCTGAAACTTCAGCCCTCAGGATCTGGATGGAATCAGAAGGCCTGGGCTGGAGGCATCAGCCTGACCCTTATTGCCCTTTTTTGGACCCATGTCCAGAAGAAGAAACTGAGGGTCATAGTGGTTAATGCACACACACACACACACACACTGTCTTATTAATCATATATGTTCTTCCACTCAACAAGGTTCCTGTTCTCCAAGTCACAGACAAAAGAATGTGCCTAAAGAGGGCTCACGCCCACATCTCCAGACACCCCGTTGGGGGTCCTTCCCGTGGTGTCTACATATGCTCTTGTACAAGCTGGTGTGCTGAAGGGCCTTCATGCTTAGAGGACATTTCCAGAGTCGGAGTCCTCTAATGTCAACAGGACCAGTGGGCTTGCAAGTCCAGACCAGAAATGTGAATAACAATAATGTTAAAACAGCCAGCACCGTGCAGGGTGCTTCTTTCTCATAGCTACACCATGAGGAAGACTCTACAAATTATTTTATGGACAGGGAGCTGAGGCACAAAGAGGTTAAGTCAACTATCCAAAGCACAGAACTGGAGAGTCACAGATGTGGTGGTGTAAGAGAGCTTAGGGCTTGGCCGTGCTGTAGTGTCCACACTCTAAGCCTCTATTAGGAGGCCGGTGTGTCTGCCTAGGATGCTAACCAGGCTCTCTGGACATGGACAAGCGAATTCCCACCCTGCTGTCCCACCCTGGCCTCCCCCTCCTCTTCCTCGACCTGTGTGGAAGGACTAGCCCCTGCCAGCTCTGAACTCCTTGGAGTTGGCCAGTGAGCCCCGTCCCATCAGAGGCGAGGCTGTGGGCCTGAGCTGTGGCCCAGAGATCACCACACCGACAGGGACAGCTTCAGTACGCAGGACACTGTGTGTAAAAGGAAATGTGACTTATGCCTCAGTCATGTCCATCGCTGAGGAAGAAAGACCTCTGTGTTGGATAGTAGGTGAGACTGCTGTGGAGGGTGGGATGGCAGGCAAGGGGACGTTACCCTCCACATTGAGTCTTCGTGGCTTCTGCCGAAAGCAGGGGCATTCCTATCTGCCACAGTGCCGGCCCTCCACCCCGCCCCTACGCCCATTGGGCCAGGGATGGCCGCTGGATGGATTTTTCCTTCCACCCAGGGTCAGCATTCCTGATGCCCTAATGTCTTGACAAATGGGGTCTCTCTAGAGCGGTGATTTTTGACCAGTGTGCTGTGGCACACTGGTGTGCCATGAGAGGATTTTAGGTGTGCCACGAAAAATTTTAGAGATCATTAATTAAATTATTTTCAAAAGAAGTTCAAAGCACTGTAAGTATATTCTTCTTTTTAATCTTTTTGTTTGATCAACATAATTTAACTGTACCACAGAAGTTTAATTATAGATTCAAATATGCCATGAGATAAAAAAGTTTAAAAAACACTTCTCTAGAGAGAGGTGCTCAGGGTCAATAGGCAAAGGGCTAAAGGTCATGGAGATCAGATTGGTTGACCAGGGCACATAACATTGGAACATATTCTGAGATGAAAAGGCTCAGAGAGGGGAAGGGACTTGCCCACGGTCACACAGCATGTTAGTGGCAAGCCAGGATTAGATCCTGAGTTACCTGACCTCATATCCAATGAGCCTCTGAGTGGGGAAGGGCAGGGAATGGCCCCCGACAGTCCTTCTCCTCTCTTGCTTGGTTCAGCCATGGGTTTCTGACTTTGTTTCCTCCTCCCTCAGCCAAAGAGAGCTCCCTAGGTGAGCCGGAGTTACCACCCGACTCTGACACCGTGGGGATGGACAGCAGCTACCTCAGTGTCAAAGAGGCTGGGGTGAAGGGGCCCCAGGACCGGGCCAGCTCCGACCTCCCCAGCCCACTGGAGAAGGCCGACTCGGAGAGCAACAAGGGCAAGAAGCGGCGGAACCGGACCACCTTCACCAGCTACCAGCTGGAGGAGCTGGAGAAGGTCTTCCAGAAGACCCACTACCCGGACGTGTATGCACGGGAGCAGCTGGCCATGAGGACAGACCTCACGGAGGCCCGTGTGCAGGTCAGTGAGGGCTGCCTGGGTGTAGGTGTGGTAGAGTGAAGGCTCTCGGCTGCAGCTGGGGTCTCCCGACCATCCATCAGCCACACCAGGGCTTTCCTCACCTCAGTCCACTGAGCCTGAGAGGAGGAGACAGTGGGGGCTCCCAGCCTGCTCCTCACACCCTGCCCTGACCAGAGCAACTCTGCTTTTATCCACATTAATATCAGGCTTCTCTGCCATGGGTGCGCAGAGAAGGAAGGAGGTCCCCAGCAAGAAGGCTGCTCTGAGTATTTCTGGCCTTTACATGGTACGAGAGGCAAGACCCTTTCACAAAGGGGAAGGACAACTGGTCCCTGCTCTGGAAGGCCCATCTCTTACACTGGAAATAGGACAAACACAAATATGACCATAGTCATCCAATGAACTAAACAGAGAACAATCCAGCTCTTCTTTCTGCCTGGGATGGCTGCCTCTCCTCCGTCTTTCAGGTCTCAACTCACCATGCCTCCTCTAGACTTCTTAGAGCATCATGGCTAAATCAGTAGCCTCCTCCCACCACCCGACCACCAAAACACCCAACACAACACAACATAATGGAACCAAGCACACTCAACCCAACTCAACCCAACCCACCCAGCCCAGCACAACACAACAGAACACAACTCAGTAAATTCATCTCAGCCCAACCCAATATAATGGGACCCAACACATTCAACCCAACTCAACCCAACCCAATACAACATAACAGAATTCAGCTCAACCCAGCCCAACCCAACATAATTCAAACCGGTATAGCACAATGCAACCAAATTAGGTCACCTTCTACCATGTTGTCCTACTTTATCTTCTTTATAGAACTTATGACTGTCTTAAATTATTTCATTTTTCTCCTCCCGCTGGAATGTAAGTTCCCTGAGGTCAGATTCTGTCTGATTGCTCATCACTGTATTCCCACCAAGTAGCAAAGGCCAAACTCAGAGCAGCGAGGGCCAAAAATAAAGATCTGTGCACAAAACAACCTCCTATGTCCAGAGACATGTGATCCCCATCATGCCCCACATGAAATCAAAACAAAGAAAGAACCAGAAAGAAAGCAAAGACTTCTGAGTAGCCAAAACACATGCACTAAAGTTCAAACTTCAATTTAACATGCCCAGTCTGCTTTTCCAACTGAATTATGTTAGAAATAGCAAATACAGGCTTGGAGCCTGTAGCTCAGTGGCTAGGGTGCCAGCCACATACACTGGAGCTGGCAGGTTCAAACCCAGCCCAGGCCTGCCGAACAACAATGAGGGCTGCAACCAAAAAGTAGCTAGGTGTTGTGGCGGGTGCCCGTAGTCCCAGCTACTTGGGAAGCTGAGGCAAGAGAATTGCTTAAGCCGGAGAGTTTGAGGTTGCTGTGAGCTGTGACGCCACAGCACTCTACTGAGGGAGACATAGTAAGACTCTGTCTCAAAAAAAGAAAGAAAAAGAAATAGCAAATACAGTGTAGTTGTATAGCAATTTTCCCTCCTCCAGTGGGCCAGGGCAGTGAATAGATGGAGAGCAAAGACAAATGATTTTAAGAACCAGCAGAGCACAGTGCCACCGGCGGTCTAGACCGTGCAGGGCCAGCACAGAGGCACCCCTGCCTTCCTCAGCAGGCCCCACGGGTGCAGCTGAATTAGTTCACAAAAGACTCTTAAGCAGCGTGGTTCTAAGATATTGAGAAAAGCTTCACCAGTTTTCCATGTTCTATTTCCTAAAGCAGAGGCATTTGTTATATAGCCAGAAACACGTGCATCTGAAATGGCTAATGTGACAAAGGACCGGGAGTTATCTGTAAATAAGTAGCTGTCTGGGGCGGCACCTGTGGTGCAGTGGGAAGGGCACCGGTCCCATATACCGAAGGTGGCAGGTTTGAACCCAACCCCCACCAAACTGCAACAAAAAATAGCCAGGCGTTGAGGCAGCCAGGTGTAGTCCCAGCTACTTGGGAGGCTGAGGCAAGAGAATCGCCTAAGCCCAGGGGTTGGAGGTTGCTGTGAGCTGTGACGCCACAGCACTCTACCGAGGGCGATAGAGTGAGACTCTGTCTCTAACAAAAAAAAAAGTAGCTGTCTGGAAACTGCACGTGAGCCTGGATAACTAGCTACTCATGTCATAGGATCCAGACATGCCAGGATCCAGCCCAGAGCCAGCCTCAGCTCCACAGCTGGTTAGGGGACATCCTGCAGGTGCTGTGTTGGTATGGGATAAACGGCTTCATCTTCTGGTTAGTATGTCTGCACATGTATGTGTGCACATGTGTGCTCAATACAGGCTTCCTAACAAAGGTATGGGAGAGCTCAGGAGTGGAATCCCTTGAGTTTTGAAAGAAAGGTGGCCCTTTCCGTACAAAACATGGACATGATACTGAGGCATATAAGCATTTTTCAGTCACCATGCAGCTAAAATGAAGTCTCACACACACAAACACACACATGCACACACGAGTGCCTACTGCCAAAATGGAGTTGAGGTTGCTTACAATTAAAGATGTATTATTTCAATCTAAGAACAAGAACAATGGCCTGAAGTTCTAGGCTAAGGATTATAGTTGCCATTGAGCACAAACTTTAACCTTGAGCTTCCTGGCTGCCAAGGCAGAAAGGGAAATTCTGATGTGTTACATATGTCCTACCATTGATTGGGAGGATCATAGAATTTACAGGATGGTAGTGCTCCAGGGTGGGCCCAGGAGCGGGGCCCTGGAAAAAGAGGCCCAGGGATGGGAGGTGACCACCTGAGGTTCACAGCACACTCGGCAGCAGAGCTGAGACTGGAATCTAGGAGCGCTTCTTTGACTCTAGTTTGCGGTACCCGGACACAAGCCAGATTGTTCAGTGGCTTTTCCTTGTATAAAGGCAGCAGGGTGGGTGGGATCTTCATGTGCGTCAGACCTCTGGGTTGAGCCCTGAGCCTGGCAGTGCCCTCGGGGACTCAGGGGGTCATAATGGAACCCCCTGCCTGCCCCTGCTGCGCTTGTTCAGGGCCCATACTCAGCTGGTGTTGAGCCAGTAGTGGCGGTGGAGACAGGGTGGGGGCCATGGGGGTCCCAAGATGGACTCTTCCTGGGAAGAAGCCTGGGGTCTGGCCGGGCTCCAGGGGCTGCAGGGGCCTCTCTCTACTGTCTGGGATTCCAATCTCCACAGCTGGTGTCTGAAGACAATAAGACAGAGGCCTCCCCGCCCTGGGCCACCCCACCCCGGCCCCAGATGGGCTGCGGTTAGTGAGGCCTCTGCCAAGACAGTTGATTCCTTGCACAGCCGGGTCCTCAGGAGAGGCCTGTGCAGAGTGAGCCCGGGCCAGGGTGGGCCTAGGAGCGGGGTGGTCCTGGGGTGCGACATTCAGGATGGGAGAGCGGCTGGGACCTTGTGGTTGGCTGTCCTCCCTGGGGTTGGGCAGTGGAGACTGGCTGCCGCGGCAGTGCCTGAGGCACAGAGGCCAGCTGTGGGGCTGGTGTGCCATCTGGAGGGGAGATCTCAGTGGGCTCCTGGGGGCAGAAATGGAAGGGGACCCCAAGTCTCAGGGCTCTTGAGGATCCTCCTACCACTTCCCAATTGGTGGGGGAGAATATTGAAAACCAGCCAGGCTAACGTAGCTTGATCTGGGCACAAAAGCCAGACCTGGAGCTGTGGCCTGTGTACAAAGGCACCCAGGGAGGAGAAGGAGATTGCTCCTGTCCCACTGGCCGCTTGCCCACCACCCCCATCTCCACCTTCAGCCCTCAGATAAACCCTTAGCCTAACGCTCTTCTACTTTCATTCCAAAGACAGGGCTATCTCTGCTCACCTCTCCCCCACCTGCCTGGTCATTACCTCCCCAGATAACCTGAGTCTCCTCCTTCCTCATACCCAGCCCCAGCCCCACATCCCATCCCCCACACTGCGCCTCCCTCCACTCCAAACGCCTTTGCCAGACACGGGCCACCGCCTTCTCCCCTTGGGATCCCTCCCAGCCCTCCCCTGCGTCCTCTGTTCCAGAGCCTGCAGGGACACCTCCCCACACACACCATCTCACGATGGGGACCTGGAACCCCCAGAAGCACAAGGGGACCCCCAGCAGTGGCAGCAACATGAAGAGAAAGATAAAACCATGTATCTCCATGCTTCTGGTGGGCTTGTCCCCTCCCCCCGGCTTCCCCCATAGAAAACCCTGGGAGGCTGCGGAAGGAGCGGAAAGACGGAGCTAAGCCTGCAGGAAATTAAACATGAAATGAAAACAAGCTCCTCCGATTCATTCTCTCATCCTGGCCCCATCTCCCACCCCAGGCCACTGATAAAGGGGGATCCCGTTTCAGCAGTGCAGAGCGGAGACCCCATCTGCCCTTGGCTCCCAGGGGGCGGCCTGCACCCCAGGAACCCCTGGATGAGAAGGGACCCTGGGCACCCCCATAGGGAAGACACAGGAAGCGTACTTCTCTTACCCCAGGGCAAGATGGGGCAGCGGAGGGCTCTGAGAGGAATGTTGGCAGGCACGTTGTGTGTTGTGGGGGGTGCACACACACATGTACGTGGGGACACGCGTGCACACACATGTCTACTCCAGGTCAGGAGGGAACAGCGAGTTGGAGCAGGAGAGGAGAAGCATGCCAGTGTGCAGCCGCACCCCTGCTCACCCCACTCTCTAGCTCTAAAGGGAGGTATGCTCCCCTCATCTATGTTGACGCCTTCCTCCTTGCAAAAGAAGTGAGGAATGTCGGGAGCTATAAATAAGCAAATGTGGGTCACTCTAAAAACTGCCTGTTCTGCCTGCTACTCCCATGTGAAGATGTATGGACGGAAACCAGCCCATCTTACAGACGCAGAAACTGAGGCCCCCAGCGTACCATGGGCCCTCCTGTTGGCCAGCTGCACCAAAGCCCAAACAGGCAGGGCAGCCTCTGTGGGGAGGCCAGTACTTTCTCCCCTCCTCACTGTGGCTGCGGAGGCAGCTCAGGTACTGTCAGGCAGAGGAATTTTGAAAGATGACTTTTCTTCTGATCTAGCTCTGCAGCTATGAGTGAGAGAAACATTTCCACCCACAGAGCAGGGAGCATTCCTTGGGAAGGTCGGCTTTCTCAGTGTCTGGGCCTGGAAGAGGCTGGCGAGACCCACGCAGCTCTGTGTTCCTGTCTGCAGGGCTGCTGGTGGGATGCTGTCTGGGGCATGCCCCTTACATCTGGGTCTGCAAAGGCAGCAGGCAGGTGCACCTGAAACTGGCAGAAATCTCCCTATGACAGGAGCGCTGAAGTCTGCCTCTGACTCAGCCTGAAGCCATTCCTGGCCTAGAAGCTGACCCCTCCTCATTCTCTCTGCCCTCACACTTCCCCAGACTCTAAGTTAGGGGCCGAGGGTAGCAGGCCCTAAGGTGAGCTCTTGCCCATGTGCCTTGGGAAAATTTCAATCTTCCAGAAATGCTTCTGCAAAGAGAACTCAACATTTCCCCCACCAAAGATCCTGGTGCACACACTTGACTTAGAGACCTCCCCTCCCCAGTCAGGTCCCTTGTCAAGCCAATGTCCCATCCACCATGTTCAGTGACAGGTGGGCCTCCACTCTTTTTCAGCATCAGCCCACTCTTCTGTATGGATTTTTGTAGGGGCCACCTTTATGGACAGATGCAAAGCAGCACCCTCCACTCGGCATTCAAGGCCCCCCTTTTGGCATTCAAGGCCCTCCACAATCTGACTCCAGCTCCCATGCTTTCCTCCATGTCCTTCAAATTGGCCTCCTCAGGTTTCCTGAACATGCCTTGTTGTTTCTAAACTCAGGTCCAGGCTTTCCTTCTTCCAGTCAGCTCAGTAAGACTCAGTTCCAGTCCTCTCCTCCAGAAGCCTCCCCCGACGGCCTCTGTTTCTCAGCAGAGCTCTGTTTATTCCACAGGGTCTCACCCACTGTAACGTGTGGGAGTTCTGAGTTGGGAGACTTTCTCTCCTACAAAAAGCTGAGATGAAGAGGAGGCAAGGAGGTAGAAATTCTGAGCCATAAGACTTGGAAAACTGGCAAAACTGTGGGTAACTGTCTAGGACAGTGTTTTTCAACCTATTTTTATCTCATGGCACGTTTTAACTTTTAGTTAAACTTTTGTGGCACACTCATGTTGATAAAAAAAAATCTTTCAAAAATAATTTAACTAATTATTTTTAAAAATGTTTGCAGTACACCTAAGATCCTCCCATGGCACACCAGGGTGCTGCTCACAGGTTAAAAGTCACGGGTCTAAGAGGACACGTTTCTGGAGGAGCATTCATACTTTCTACCAGAGTTTCCATTGGAATTAGTGACCCACAGTGGGTTAGATGACTACTAAGACCACCCGTGACTTGTTTCATAGGCGGGTCACACTTTTGTGCTCTAAATTTGAAGTTTAGAAAAATGAAGCCTCTGGCTCAAGATCATACCCCTGGCTAGATGGTAAACTCTTGAGGACAAGGACAAGGCTTACACCTACCGGCTTCCCTGTGACCTCATGGCTCCCACATGCCCCACAACTGGTGGGTCTTGAGGAAACGATTTGCACTGCCCGCAGGGGAGGCCTGCAGGAGCATCTGACCCTTGTGACAATGGCTATGTCTTGCAGGTCTGGTTCCAGAACAGGAGGGCTAAGTGGAGGAAGAGGGAGCGTTTTGGGCAGATGCAACAGGTGCGGACCCACTTCTCCACCGCCTATGAGTTGCCCCTCCTTGCCCGAGCTGAGAACTACGCCCAGGTACGTCCCACCCCAGGCTGCCCCCTGCCACCCCTAGCCCCTGGCACTCTGATAATGGGACCCTGGCATCTGACAATGGGCCCCTGGAGGATAGCTCAGGTCCCTTGAGATAACAGGGCTCCAGGCTGCCCATCAGCCCCACTCCAGGGATGTGTCTGTTTATGCTAGAATGCGGGAGGCCCAGGGCTATTTTGGGTCAAGTAATCATTGACCCAGGCTTGGCTAGGCTTTCAGGAAGGGAAGGCTGGAGCAGCTCTTTCCTCTGCTGCTTTGGCCACTTGTGCTGAGGGCATCGGGATCGAGGCAGAAGCCAGGGCTCTTCACATCAGATATCACTATAAGTATCTTCTCTGAAAGGACATTCTGGGATCTGGGGGACTCGTGGCCAGGTTGGAATGAACATGGGACTCTGAGTCCCAGGACCGAGTGTGTCTTCCCCACGTTAAGCGAAGCTCAAGCTCTCTGAGCTGAAGTTTTACCTATAAATTAGAGCTGATGAACTTATCTGCTCAGTGCGTTCACATGTATAAGGCTGTTGTAGGCCCACATTAGATGGTGCGAAAGCACTTGGTGAATTGTATGGTTTTGAAAGGTGATGCTCCTGTCCCCTCTTCTCACCGGAGCACCTGACATCTGGCAGAATCCTCCATTCTAGTGTCACTTGAGTCCTCAGTGAGATGCCCAGGGACAGAAAGCATTGTGAGTAATGTCAGGCCCCTAGGACATGTGGACAGGTGTGTTTTAGCCGTGTCTTCACTTGCTGCTGCTCCACCTGTCCCGCAGAAGCGTCAGCTCCCTCTCTGCTCACGCTAGCATGGCCTCTGCCTCCTCTCCAAGCCGGGCCTCACCCAACAGCCAGCCAGTGGCATGGGCATTCCCGAGTCTCCTTTACTCCTCCTAGTGCTGTGTTGGCAAGTGGTTTCGGGGCTCCTTGCGCAGATCCAGAGGATTCATGGAGCGGGGCAGGCCTGGAGGTGAGGCTGAGGAGTGTGGCTGTTATCTGCATCAGCTTCTGCTAAGTCCTTTCATTCTCTCTCTCTCCTTTTTAAAATTTATTGTTGGGGATTCATTGAGGGTACACAGAAGCAGGCTACATTGATTGCTTGTGTTAGATAAGGACCCTCTTATATTTGTGTCCCACCCCCAAAAGGTGAACCCTATCTCTTGACACCCTATGTCCTCCCTCCTTCCCTTTCTCAGCTTTTCTCCCTGTCTCCCTCCCCAAGCCCAAGCTCCCTCTGTCCCCCAGAATGGAACTCTAGCCCCCAGTGGAGGGAGGAAGCCACCCCCAGGGCCTGCTCGCCCCTCTACTGCAGCACCACCTTGTGTAGGCTCAGGTCTCTTCCAACCAGTTCCTCATCACCCAAGCCAGCAAGGAGGATGTGGCGTGGCCAGTCTGCAAGTAATTCTTGGTGCCGTTAGGAAGCCCATGGGGTTTGGGCCTGAGCTCCCTGTCCACTCTACTTTTAGATGTCCTCACTAAGTGCCCTCCAAACACTCGAGGAGGGCAGGCCAGCAAAGCCAGCTTAAGGCTGCTGAGAATCCCGTGTCCACTAGCCAATGGGAGCACAGATTTCCTCTTTACAGTCGGTCCTCCACACCCTATTATTCTTGGAGGGCAGGGAAAGATGGAACCCCGAGGTGGAAGCTGGGGAAGGAAAGGAAATAGTTGTACCAATGGACAATGACACATCCACTGTGCCTGGGCACCCTGTGCAGCCTGTGGCATGTGGGTGTCCAGCCTTGACTCTTGCCATCTGCTCCTGAAGCAGCCCCTTCTGTCCTAAGTTAGTTCTGAAGCTTCAAGAGTTTGGTCCCTTGACCTTGGCTTCTGGGAAGATTTAGGCCTCTGCTTCCCATCCCCGCCCCCTCTACCCCTGCAACCTGACAGCCCAGAGCCTGTGTTCCCAACACCAAACTGAGGCCAACTCACCCTGATCAGGGACCTGTGGACGTGCCCGGCCTGTGCAGGAGGCAGAGGTGAATAGGGCACAGTTGCTGCCCACAGTGGGAGAGACAAAGTCTATAACTGTGTCTAAAGTTAGGAAGCCAGCCTGGCTGAGGAGGGCTGCCCCTTCATGGAGTTAGTTGGAAGTCAGTCCTTACACCTGAATTTCCATCTGCTGTTAGCCTGGCCCTGGGACAGAGGCGCCAAAGCCTAAACCAACTATCTGGACATCCATCAAGGTTAGGTACTCAGGAAGGGTTTCCTTATAATCAAGGTCTCTGGAGGGGCAGAGGTGGTCTGAGGTAGGAGACCCCTCCCAGGCAGCCAGCCTGTGACACCCCTCCCTTCACTCTCCCCAGATTCAGAACCCATCCTGGATCGGCAACAACGGGGCTGCCTCGCCGGTGCCTGCCTGTGTGGTGCCCTGTGACCCTGTGCCTGCCTGCATGTCCCCTCACGCCCATCCCCCCGGCTCTGGGGCCAGCACCGACTTCCTGAGTGTCTCTGGGGCTGGCAGTCACGTGGGCCAGACACACATGGGCAGCCTGTTCGGAGCAGCTGGCCTTAGCCCAGGCCTCAACGGCTACGAGCTCAATGGCGAGCCGGACCGCAAGACCTCGAGCATCGCGGCCCTCCGCATGAAGGCCAAGGAGCACAGTGCAGCCATCTCTTGGGCCACATGACAGGGCTCCTCCTACCCCATCCCTGTGCCCTCCCCACCTGGGGCCTTGGCCACGCCCGTGCTCTCCAGGCCCCCAGCCCCACTCGACTTTCCTCTTGGGAACCTGGCCTGGGCCGGGGGCCTCACCTGCAGCACTTTCAGCCGCCCCAAGTCTGAGGCCCCATGGACTGCAGGGAGGGAGGGCAACAGGTCCTGAGGCCTGACCCCCTGCTGCTGGCCACAGGCTGTGGAGAAAGTCAAGTGGCCAAGCTTTGCGGCTTCGTGTCCATTATGGGCTAAAGGCCCGTTCTTCCCTCTGCCTGCTCCTCCACCCTGCCTAGATTGACCTTGAGTCAAAGTTAGACTCCCATTCAGACCCAGCAGCACCAGCAGTTCAGTCTTGTCCATCCTCCCCCTTCTTGTGGGGTCCCCTGTCACCAGGCTGATGGCCCTGTGGTGCATCTCCTGCTCTTCCGTCCTTTCCCAGAGAGCACGTGGCATGGACCTTGTGGGTGGAACACTTGTCTCGCCTTCACCTGACAGTGACAGTCTAACAGGGCCTTACCTATGGCATCCTGCCTGTCCCCTGTGCTAGATACAGATGGAGCGGGCAGAGGCGGCGGCCAGCCCCTGCCCCCTAGAGGCCCTGGCTGTGGCTGGACACTGCAGGGGAGGGTCCAGATCTGAGGGAAGCTGAGAACACGGGTCCCCCAAGGGTTATGATAGTGCTGGAAGGAGGAAAGCCCCTGAGAAAGAAGGGGTCCACAGGAAGGCATCCCATGGGGTACCCCTTCTGTTCTCTTGGCATCAGGACAGTGAGGGGTCTGGGCAGCTCTGTTCTCTAGCCAGTCGGTGCTGGTGTCCAGTCAGGACCTCTAGGAGGATCTGGAGGTCCCTTTCTGCCTGACCCTGGTCACTCACTGGGGCTGGTCGGCAGAATCCTGGAGTGGAAGGACTTACAACCGGGAACACGTAAGCTTTGGCTTGGGGCCATGGTGGCTTTCCTAGGAGACATGTGGCTATGCTTGGCCTCCAGGTCCTGCCACAGCCTCAGACTGACTGCCCTCACCTGTCATCTCTGCCCAGAGCTGTCCACAGCAGGTGAGGACTCCAGTTCCTCCAGGCACAGGGGGAGTGTTGCTCTTCTCGTCACCTTGTACACTCTCAGAGAGCCTGCCCTCGCCCCTCGCCCCTAGGGCATCAGGACTCTTAGCCACTCTCTGGCATCTGGAGGGGCTTGTGGGGTGGAGGGTCTGGGCAGCTCGTGGCTCGTGGAGTGGCAGAGCCCTTCAGATGGCAGGTTTCCCACCTGCAGGAAGGGGCTCCCTGCCTGCCTGACCCCTGCAGCTTGGGGTTCATGCCAGGGCCCAGCCCTCACCTAACCTGGGAATATAGTGACTGTCCCTGGGGCAGGTGGGTCAGACCCCAGGAGGTCGGTCTGCCGGGAGCCCCGAGGAGAAGCCCTTGCTTTTCCTCCCTTTTAGTTTGATGCCAGTCAGGGAAGAGGGCCTGGCCCACCAGGCTTAGGGTACTGGACACAAAACAGCCGCTTTGCTTGGGCTGAGGAGTGAAAGCCTCTATCCTGGGGCTGAGCAGGGCCTGGGTGGGGGTGGGGCAATCTCAGCCTAGTGTTCTCATCTGCTCTGGAAGCAAGACTGGCTCTGGCTTCCCTTAATAAGAGTCAGACCTCTTTGTGAACTGTAGCTCTATGATTGATCTTATAGAGGTGAAAAGGGTCTCAGACATTGAATTAAATGTTCTTGAAGGCTTGGCTTTAAACGTTTCAAATGTTTGAGGAGCCTGGAGTGACTCTTGGGAAGTTTTTTCCAGTTCTGAGGCTTACTGAAATAACTCACACTCCCAAAAATGTAGCAGGGGAAAGGAAAACCTTAAAAACTGGGAACAGTTCCCCCATTTCCCTCTGAAATGCTCTCAAGGCTGAGGAAGGACCGGGGAGGAATTTTTCACCACAGGTCTTTCCTCGCCTGTGAGAGAATCCGTACAAACAGGAGACCCCAGACACATCCCGAGAGAAGCGAAGGAAGAGGCCTTGAAGTGGATTCTTGTGAAGGGGACGGGGCCTGCGATTCCTCTATGTATCTGCATTATGTCTGGGCTAGATCCAAATAGGGCAAATCTCGGCCCAAAAGCTTGAAAAGAGAAAGGCTCTGTTACCAAAAGGCCTGTCCAGCCAACACAGCCAAGAAGTGTATGGTTAAGTGCGAAGTCCTTGCTCATCTCTCCAAAGGGAGCTGCCCACCCTGGGCCTGCTCCAGCCCCCGAGGGCCACCTCAGCTTGCTAAGGATCCCAGAACTGCCAGGTTGGAAGTGAATTTAGAAACCCTGTAGTTAGTCCAGTCCCTTCATAGTAGAGAAGAACCTGCCCCAGGAGAAGTGACTGCTGTGCCCGGGTTTGCCCTGAGGTGCCTGGGGGTCCGAGGGCCATGGCTCGGCTGGCCCTTGGGGTGGCTGGTGCTGTCGGAGCTCCCCTCGTGCCTCACTCGCATCTACTCAGCAGCTCAGTTCTCCAGAAGAGAACCGTGGGGGCCTGGTTCCTTCCCCACTCCTTTCCTTGGCCCAGCCCTCTGCACTGTGGGGGCAGGAGGCAACCACTGCACGGGCTCCTAGGGTGACTAAGCAAGTTTAGGCCGTCGGGTTCCTCAGGAGCAAGGCCTCATGAAGGCAGGTGGAGAGGATAATCTACCTGCTGTGTGGTTCACTGATAAGCACATAAGCTAAAGGAGGTGAGGGTATCCGTTGGCTGTTTGCCTAAGACCTCAACAGAGATGGCAACTTAAAAATGGAGGAATGGGTGGGTAGCTGGCAGATGAACAGGCAGCCTCCCAACCATGATGGCCTCAAGTCCCTACTGGGAATGGATCTCAGTATACCTGGCTCAAAACTAAGGTGCTGCTACCACCCTCCAGGTGCCATCACTACTCCCAGGGGGTGGGAGCAGAGGGCTCTGGGGGGCACACAGACAGGCTTGTCTCCAAGTCTGAAACAGCACTTGGAGGACACAGGCTTTTATCACTTTTCTTGAATTCTTTTAACTATACTTGATTCTCAGCTCTCACCACCAAGCCTCCAACTCCAAGAAGTATGGTGGCCAAGTTAGTTCAAAGACACTGCAAGGGGATGGGGCTGTAAGGCTGAGGTGGGTCCTCAGCACATGCTGCTGTGACCACACTGGACCCAGCCCCATGCCCCATCTCCCATCATTTCGGCTGGGCAGACAAGAGGAACATTTTCATGAAAACTCCCATGAACCCTGCTTACATAGTCCTTCGCTCTCTGGGCTATAAGGTGGAAAGACCGTCCTTGAGGACTCGAGAGACTCTTGGGGGCTCCTGGTTTGTGCAAAGACACACAGGCCTAGCTGGGGAAGGCTGGCTGGCAAAGTGGCTCCCAGGATAATAATCTGTGACCATCCCAATAAAAATGAGAAGATGATAAAGACCTATCAACCCCACCTCACTTCTTTCAGGACGCCATAGGGAGAAGAGGTGCTTCTGCTGGACAATACCAATGACATTGAACCAACATTACCTAACCTTGCCCTCTCCTTTCTTCCCCTTTCACTTACATACATAGAACTAGCCCTTTGTACTACTGATTTTGAAAGACAGTTTCAATGTCTAATAATCTGTTTGAGTGTGCAGTGGTTGACAAAAGAGAGCTGAGCGCTAGAAGGAACATGGACCTCAACCGATACTTACTGTTCTCATTGTAAGATATTTTAACCTGTATAAATGCAACTTTTCCTTTAGCTTAATGGCCTGGGGTGGAATATTAAAAAAATATATCTTAAAAGTACATTAAAAATCCAGAAAAATGTAAAAAAAAATGAGGTCAGT
Organism: Arctocebus calabarensis; assembly: GCA_963573935.1. Lineage (NCBI taxonomy): Eukaryota > Metazoa > Chordata > Mammalia > Primates > Lorisidae > Arctocebus > Arctocebus calabarensis. Next base: position 24,865 of record CAUYON010212142.1, read on the forward strand.
TCCATAAAGTTTTACTGCCTATACCACCATGTAACTACATTATAGCAAAATATTAAAAGAAACGTTCTTGCCTTTTAAAGTAAGTTATTGCAGTTACATCTTTCTTGGGAGGGGAGGAATATTGATGAGAAGGAGACTTCGGGGCCCAGGCATGGGGCGGAATGGAGAGCAGAGCCAGCTGGACGCTCCCAGATCACCCTTGGCTGGGCACAGCCCAAACTGTCTGTTTGGTTGTTGTTGTTTGCAATAAACTCCTTCTCCTTCCTCCTCTCAACTGGAATCTGTCTGTTTTGTTCCTGACTTGTGACAGATGAAATGTGATCAGAGGGGCCTCTGAAATCTCACGTTAATTGAAGTAGGCAAAAAATACTAACAGTGCCCTTTTGAACTGCTGACACAGTACAGAATGGATTACTAAGGCTAGATTAACAACAGGTGGCCGGCTGACGCTCCAGCACAAAGAGGGGGTACGTGGCCTGTGAGGGTTTGTGATGTACCCCCTCTTGTCCCAGAGGACCTGCCTGCACAGCACATAAGCTAGAGGGGACAAGGGGGGAGCCAGAGGCTGCTTCTCAGGCAACACAAGGGGTCACAGCAGCAGCTCCTTTCCTCCCTGTGTCTTGGGTGTGCTCAGTACAGACTGTGCCTTAAGGTCTTCACAAGCAGCATTGCCAGCCCTTTGATGTCACTGAGTGCCCTTGTGCTTCCAGGGTCTGTTCTGACAGCAGGAGAGCTAGACCAATGAGGCCCAGGCCTCTTGGTCCCAAGACCACAGGGTAGGCCTCAGGGAGAGGCAGGTCCCAGTCCTGGCTCTGCTACTTAGTGCCTGGGGGAACTTTCCCTGTAGGAGATATGGCCAGATGATTTTAAAGAAAAGCTCTAAAGACAAAATAGGAAAGAGGGGCCCAGGTTCTGCCACAGAATAGGTGCTTCCTTGATCTCTTGCAGGAAGGTGGCTTGGGACAGGCAGCTGGCTTACAAGGGGACCTCTGGGGAGAGGGGAGACATTGCTGTTGACCAAACCAGCTTCTTACCAACGTGGGGGAATGACTAAGTGGATAACGTGCATGCATGCTCTTTGCAAGCCAATGTGGCACAGTGGCATAAAGGACGATGATTATTCCTGAGATAGAATAATTCGCATGGATCTCAGTGGTGAGTCTGATAGGAAACACTGTGTCTTTTTCTTCTTTTCCCAACTACCTGAACATTCTTTCTTGGAACCACAGCTCAGATTTGATAGTGTGGGAAGTAAATTTACATTCAGCATAGACTCAGCAGGGATCTAGGTTGCCCTGGGGCTGGGAACTTGTTTTTTAAAAATGGCACTTGTCATATTGTAGGGCTCAGGGTCATGGAGGGACTTGGACTTTCCACATCAGATCACTGCTGAGTCACAGAGCAGGAGCTGGAGCAGAGTGACGGGAAGCAAGGGATGCTATCCTATCTCACTCCCCAGCTTCCTCCGATGGGAGCTGGCAAAATTCTAAATCCCTGAGTGCACTGCTGAAGGCGAAGACTGGCCTGATGGGGTGTGTCAATGGTGACTCAGGCAGCCTATCCCTGGGGCCTGTGCCTCTGAGGTACATCTAGGGAGGACCTAGCCACCAGGGCTTCCTCCGTACTATGCTTCAGCCCTTATTGTCTGGCTGCCTAGCACAGCCCACTGTTCCCCAAACCATGTGAGACATTCCATTTATCCCCTCTTGTCTCAGTCATTGAGCTTGCTGTCTGCTGCTTAGAGAACTTCTATCTCCTCCCCAGTACCCCTCCACCTGATAGCCTTCTCCCAGAAGGTAAAACCCTCTACAAAGCTTTCTTAATTCCATGCTCACACCCCAACTTCCACCCCTAGTCACCCACTGCCCATCTGTGCTTCTACAGAACTGTCAAAAACATGACAATGCACACAGCACAGTCTACTGTGCCTCTTATCTATGTATCCACCCAAAAAGCTCTAAGAGGAGATAGGCTGTGTTCACATCCAAATGCCTCAGAGAATAAGGACGTCAAGCAATTGAGTGAATGAATGGCAAGGCAGGAATGCTGGGATGCCTGTTCTGACTCAGGGTGAGGAGGAGAAGGGTCAGAGGAGACCCAGGGACTCATTTTCAAGAGGGCTGGAAGTGGCATGGGCTGCTGAAGATCAGCCTGGAGTGAACTCGGTGCCTGTGCTTGACCACAGACCCTGCCCACCCTGTTCCACCAGGGCTCATGTGCATCTGTTGGAGACCTGGCCATGACGAGAAAGGGGGCCACTTTATTTAGTGTTGCTCAGGTTGGGCCAGCACAAAGCCAGCTCCCCAAGATGGTTCCAAGAGTCCTGTGTCCACCAGTGCTCATGTTGGAGCTTCTCTACCTTGCCTTGGGATCCAATCCTGCTTTTCCCCCAGTCGCCCTGAGACAATCCTCATGCCCCCTAAACCCTCCCCTCTCAACTCCTGCTCCAGTGGCAGTCTGAAGAGGTCCTTTCCTGCTTTGGTGCCAACCCCAGCATAAATTGCTTTTGCCTTCAGTTTGTGACTGATTCCATTGTCCTAGGTCCTGCTACAGCCAACATTGCCAACCTCCAGGCACTATGAGCTGATTGGCCGGTGGGAGTGGAGGAGTTCTTCCCCCTCTGCAGCTCCAGATAGCACAATCAGCAGCTAAGGAACAATAGGCCCTCCACGAGTAGCTCTTTCCCAAAATAGGGCTAACTGCAAACCGTCTATGTGTTCACGAGTGAGAAGATACAAGCTAGTGCCAGAAGACAATGGGGTGTGAGAGTTGAAACTTTCCCAGGAATTCTGTATGATTTCAAACAGATTTTTAATTTTTTTAGCTCAACATAGACCAACAGGCTTGAATAAGGGCAAATTTCCACAAGGAGCTTGAGTTTATAAGCATGTGCACACCATGTGTTAAGGTGCTGCTTTAACTAGCTAGGAGCAAACCCGCTGTGATGCCCGGAGCCCGGGTCAGGACATAGTTCTTAGACGGGCAGGCAGTGTTCTTGCAATACGTCCTGGGGTTTCTCTCTAGGTTGCATCTCAAACCACCTCCCCATCCCTTCTCTGTCCTCTACCCACAATACATCTCTGTCATTTCCAGGCTCTTTGGGGAAGGGAGGGGCTCCCTGTGGCTATGACGGGCCAAGCCACATCATGAGGGGAAAATGAAAATAAACGAGTGTTGGGAGGAGGAGGGAAGGGGATGAGAGCTTAAGGAAGGATGAAACACAAAGGCAGACTATACCTCCTCTCCAAGATAGGTTTGCATACAGAGTTCTATCCAGATAAAAATACGGAAAGGCACTGGCGGGGAATCCATATGAAGTCAGAGACAGGAGACCTGGGTTTAAGAACTGATGTTGCAACTTACTAAGTAAACTCTGTTACCTCAGGCAAATCACTAAAATGCTTTCATTTTGACTTTTTCATCTGTAAAATGGGGATAACTAGCTCTTCTCTGCTTATCTCACTCTAATGAAACAATACGAGTCAAAATATTTCAAAGTAGTGAACAGAGGAGAAATCGTGCACACTGAAGTGTGGGAAGGGCCAAAGGGGCTGACTTCCACCTGGGCGGCCAAGGGCAGGAGGGTGCTGAAGACCGGGGCCCTGTTACACAAGCATGGCACCAAAGTGGGGAGCCCCGGTGTTATATTTATGGGATTGGCAGGTGTTGGGAAGCAGTGTATTAACCTGTTCAGGCTGCTGTAACAAAACACCTGAGCTAGGTGACTTAAGCAGCTCAAGTAGCTGACATTTATTTTCTCACAGTTCTGGAGGCCCAAAGTCCATGGTCAATATGCTGGCAAATCTAGTTTCTGGTGAGGCCTCTTTCTGGCTAGTAGATGACCACTGTGTCCTCACATGGCTCTTCTGTGCATGCACAGAGAAAAAGCACTGGTGTCTCTTCCTCTTATAAGGACAATGGTCCTATTGAATTAAGAACCCACCCTTATGACCTTGCTTAACCTTTATTGCTTATTTATAGGTCCTATCTCCACATACAGTTACACTGGGAGTTAGGGCTCTCATATATGACTCTGAGGGACACAATCACAATTCCACCCATAACAAGCAGAGTGGCTGGTATGTGTTCTACAGGGGAGGGGAAGGCACAGAAACAGGTGGTTGCTCTTCCCACCCCCATATATCTCAAAAGGTCTCAATGGGTCCCAGCAAGTTCCCAAATGGGCCCAGCCACCATGGTGGCTCAGTGCCTTGTCACTGTCTACCAAGGTTTTGGCTTAGTGGTTACATCCCATTCCTAGCCTGTCTCTGCTCTCATCACTAACCAGAACATGAACCTGAAAACCTTCACACTGCCTACACTACTTTCCAACAATGGGAATCCAGCTCTTTGATTTAGCCCTAAACTCCTGTCTAGCCTCATTATTTCTAATTCCCCAACCTGGACTCAACACTCCTGCAGATCTAAAATATCCATTATACTGTCCTACCTTGTTTTCTTTCACTCCCCTCAGGTTAAAATGCCTACCTCAACCTCCCAATGCATCCCTGTCCACCCAATGCTCATCTCCACTACCTCTCCATAGCCCATTTCAGATGTCACCTCCTTCACCAGGTCAGAAGCAAACCTACTCTCCTTCTAGAGGAGAAAATCTGAGTGATTAACCCTTTATCATCCACTGCCTTATACAGCAGATAGGACTACAAATGATTCATCTCCTATATTTATTAATTTAACAATAAGCTTCTTGAAGGCAGGAATGGGGTCTCCTTCACCTATTTATCTAAAGCATCTGGCAGAGCATCAAAGCATTTAGTAAATGTGAGCTGGCTGGCTGGCAAGTTTGTACTGCACAAGAACACAGAGACAATCAGACTAGAAGCATCCCAGATCCTGAAGCCCTAAGCAAACATCCAGGTCAATGAGAGAACGGGATACTGGCCATGACCAAGTCAAAAAAGTACTGTGAAAGATGACAGCATTTAGCCATCAGTTTCCTTTTTTAGAATCAGTACTTCATATTCTTCATATTCTTTTGTGTCTTTTTTTTTTTCTCACTTAGTTTGGAAACTTAAGACATCTTATGTGTCTTGTTCATTTATGCTGAGTTATACTCCACTATATGAATGTACCAGAATTTGCCAATCCATTCATCTGTTGTTGAACATTTTGACTACTGTGAATAAAGCTGCTATGAACAGTTGTGTGCAAGTCTTTGTGTGGATATGTGCTTTCTATGTTTTTTTTTTTAAGTGATGAATAGGGGTGGAATTTTATCAAATGCTTTTTCTACACCTAGTGAGATAATCATAGTTTTTCTTTTATTCTGTTGTGAACTATACTGATGATTTTCAAACATTAGGCCAACTTTGTATGTTTTAGTCATTTTGCATCATCCTTTTTATTGCTGGAGTCAGTCTAATATTGTGTGAAGAACTTCCCATTTATGTTCAGAAAGGTTATATAGGTCTGCAGTTTTCTTGTAATGTTTTGTCTTTCTTTGGTATCATAATAATGGGAGCTTAAAATGAGTTGGGATATACTTCCTCCTCCTTTGAATAACCTTGGTATTTTTTTCTTGTTTGATAATTCACCAGTAAAATTATGTGATCTTGGATATTTCTTTGCAGGACATTTATTTACTTATTTTTAAATTTCAGATTAATATGGGGATACAAATGATTAGGTTACAATGTTTGCCTTTGTTAGGTAAAGTCCCTGCTGTAGTTGCGTCCTGCACCCAGGTGTGCCATGTACCCTCACATTGTGCTTATCAGGTGGGAACCCACACCAATCACCCCCCTCTTCTTCTCCTCCTCCACACAACTTGATTTGAGTTCTTCTCGTGTGGGCACATATTAGTTCATTAGCTGGCTTTATATTACTATTGATTACACTGGATACTTGCTTTTCCATTCTTGTGATACTTTACTAAGAAGAATGTGCTTCAACTCCATCCAGCTTAATACAAAACAGAAAGTCTCTATCTTTTTATGGCTAAATAGTATTTCACGATATACATATACTATGGTTTATTAATCCATTCACATGTTGATGGGCATTTAGGCTGTTTCAATAGCTTGGTGATTGTAAATTGAGCTGTAATAAACAACCTAGTGCAAATGTCCTTATAATAAAATGACTTTTTTCTTCTGGGTAGTTGCCTAGTAATGGGATTATAGGATCAAATGGAAGGTTTATTTTGAGTTCTTTGAGGATTTGGAGGACATTTTAAATGATAGATTCTTTAACAGATACAAGACCATTCAGTTTTTCTATTTTTTCTTCAGACAGTTTTGTCAACTTGGATTGGGTTCCTTATCATCTAACTTGTAGACTTTATTGGTATAAAGTTCACATTTTTGTCTCAGTCTGTCTCAGCTGCCATAACAAAATATCTTAGACCAGATAATTTATAAATAATAGAAATTGCTCACAGTTCTGGAGGCTAGAAAATCCAAGATCAGGACACGAGCAGATTTAAGAGTCTGACAAGGACCCATCTCTCACAGATGGCACCTTCTATATGCCCTCATATGGTGGAAGCACAAGTGAATGTCTTAGGCCTTTTATAAGGGCACTAATCCAGAAGCCCCACCTGCCAGTACCACTGCAGTGAGAATTAAGTTCCATAATATGAATATTCAGGGAGGGGAATAAACACACAAACCATGGCAATGTATTCCCTTTTAATATGTTTAGAATCTGTACCAATGTCCCCTCTTTGATTCCTGATACTGGTAATTTGAATATTAGCTCTTTGTTTTGTTTTTCCTCAAATATTCTTAAGCAGTTAGTGATTTTTTTTTCAAAGAACTAGTTTTTGATTAATTTTTGTCCATTGTTTTCAATTTTCTATTTTATTGATTTCTGCTCTTTATTCTTTTTTTCTACTTTAGATTTATTTTGTTCTTTTTCTAGTTTCTTAAAGTAGAAGCTCAGATCATTTTAGACTTTGTTTATAATTTAAGCATTTCAAGGTATAGATTTCCCTCTAAGTACTCTACCCCACACATTTTGACATTGTTTTTTCACTGACTTTAAAACATTTCCTATTTTTCTGCTGCATCCGCCTGCAAATGTAGTTCCTCCGCAGTTCGTCTTTCCCTCCTCCCCTCTCGCGGGGTTGGTGGCCACCAGGGCGTATTAGAGGCAGTAGTGTCTACAGAGCCAAAAGTGTTGGCTTTTGCAGTGGCGGCAGCAGTACCAGGCTCTGCAGCGGCAACCCCCAGAGGCTCAAGCCATGGGGCTTCTCACAGTATCCAGCAGCAGCATGCTGTAACCAACAAAGACACCTTCGAATTAAGTACATTCCTGAATTTCAGCATAGCCTCACAACATGACTGAGATGAGCTTCCTGAGCAGCGAGGTGTTGGTGGGGGACTTGATGTCCCCCTTTGACAGGTCAGGTTTGGGGGCTGAAGAAAGCCTAGATCTCTTAGATGATTACCTGGAGGTGGCCAATCACTTCAAACCTCATGGGTTCTCCAGTGACAAGGCTAAAGCGGGCTTCCAAATGGCTGGCTGTGGATGGGTTGGTCAGTGCCTCCAACAATGGCAAGGAGGATGCCTTCTCTGGGAAAAGATTGGATGTTGGAGAAAATGGATCTGAAGGAGTTTGACTTTGAT
>CAUYON010212148.1:0-10548 GCA_963573935.1 Arctocebus calabarensis
TTTCAAAAAACAGATCATGCCAAATCTTATAGACAATAGTGGTTTATATATCTAAAAACTTCTATTTAAAGCTCTCTTTGGTTTATGTATTTTACAGGTATGTTTATTCTATCGCTCTCTTTATGTATATGTATACATACAGTTATATGTGCCTATTTATTTATGTACATAGTCTGGTTATAAAATTGAAGGACTTTCTATTTTTTAAAATACCATCTAAAATCAAGACCTGTAGTACAATCCCACCAATTGCAAAGAAAGAGGATGATGGGACCCAGGGCTAAAATTGCAGCTCCTGTCACTTGCCTCCATCTCTACTCAGTAATTAAAGGGTTTCACTGGCTCCTTCAACAGCAATTTCTGTCTTAATGACCGTATCAAGGATCTTATCATGTCATCATGCCACCAGCTCCGTCTGAAATTCTTCTGTGGGATCCTCTGTAGTTTAAAAGCGTTTATTTTCAGGTGAGAATGATCTGGTGGGTTCCAGATTAATATATTACAAAACCTCTTTAATGCACTGAAAAACTTTCCCAGTCCTGATGTGAAGCTGAGAATAGACACCCTGGAGTCTCTTTCACCCACTGCTAGGAAGCAGTTGTGACCTCACAGCGGGAAGGGTTTGTTTAGTAGAAGTGTTTTGCTGACCTGCTCATGTCCTACCCTTTGTCCCTCCTTCTACACTTTCCCACGAATTTGGGTATCATTAAAAATAGGTATACATGTAGTATACATAATTATGTATTGAAAATAATTCTGGCCAGTTTCTTAGTGAGGGGTTAGTGTTGAATTTGTGCTGAAGTCACCTAGGGAACGCAGAAGGCTTTCACCTACCTATGGTGCATTTTACAAGGGTACATGTTAAATTTACTAAGTGTAGAATATAAATGTCTTAACACAATAACTAAGAAAATGCGGTGAAGTCTGTGTTAACCTGTTTGATGTAAATATTTCAAATGGTATATAAAACTAGCACGTTGTACCCCATGATCACATTAATGTACACAAACATGATTTAGTAATATAAAAGAAAAAATATATACATCATTTGAAAGAATCATCCTTTTTCAGGGGCACTCAATTTTTTCCAATTACATTAGAGATGTTTATTATTTTAAAAAGTAAAACATGGATACAACACATGTTATTATAATAATCATAAAGTATTCCATGAACCTCACATTTTTTAAACATTCATAGAAGAACAAAATTGCATTCTTCCATGTCCAGAGGTAGGAAGGATCCCTTCTTTACAGTGGTAGATGAGCTGCAAAATGCCAACCATACAAATGTGACAATTGGGATTGAGGAAGCGAGACTTGCTGCCTTTTCATCTAGCAAAAATTCCCTCCCACCCATTCCCAGACCTACTTTGTGAATTCATGTTTGCATGTTAGGCCACGCCAGTGTAACATGATTCTGTTTTACATACAGTATATGAGAATGTGAGTACATGTGTGCCCATATGTGTTTATGTATGTGTGTGCATGTGTATGTGTATGTGCCTGTGTATATATAAAAACCATGATGTAGTTGCTATTGCCATGGCAGTTTTCCTCATAGTCTTTCCTCCAGCCGATATCTTCCAGTGCTTTTCCAATTCTTTCTTTGAGGATCTTTATTGTCTCATGCCTTATATTTAAGTCCTTTATGCATCTTGAAACAATTTTTGTGAGTGGAGAAAGGTGCGGATCCAGTTTCAGTCTTTTACGTGTGGATATTCAATTCTCCCAGCACCATTTATTGAATAGAGAGTCTTCCCCCCACTGAACACTCTTGTTTGGTTTATCGAAAATTAGGGGGCTGTAAATTTTTGGTTTCATTTCCAGGTTTTCTAAACGATTCCAAGTATCTATGTCTCTATTTTGGTGCCAGTACCATGCAGTCTTGACCAGTGTGGCCTTGTAATACAGCCTAAAACCCGGTTTGGTGATACCCCCGGCTTTGTTTTTATTACTGAGAAATGCCTTAGCTATACAGGTTTCTTTCTGGTTCCATAAAAAGCGCAGAATCATTTTTTCCACGTCTTGAAAGTAGGATGTTAGTATTTTAATAGGGATGGCATTGAATCAGTAAATTGGTCTGGGAAGTATAGACATTTTAACAATGTTGATTCTTCCCAGCCATGAGCATGTTATGTTCTTCCATTTGTTAGAGTCCTCTGCTATTTCATTTCTTGGGGTTTCATAATTGTCTCTATAGAGGTCTTTCACCTCTTTTGTTAGGTATATTCCTAAGTATTTCATTTTCTTTGGGGCGTGGTGAAGGGAGTGGTGTCTGTGATTAACCTCTCATCTTGGCTGTTGTTGGCATATATAAAGGCAACTGAATTGTGGAATTTGATTTTATATCCTGAGACATTACTGTATTATTTGATGACTTCCAAGAGTCTTGTGGTTGAGTCTTTGGGGTTCTCTAAGTATAAGATCATATCATCAGCAAAAAGGGAGAGTTTGACCTCCTCTGCACCCATTTGGATGCCCTTTACTTTATTATCTTGTCTAATTGTATTGGCTAAAACTTCCAGCACTATGTTGAATAGCAATGGTGACAGAGTACAACCTTCTCTGGTTGCATCTATTGAGAGAATCATATAGTCTTTGGTTTTGCATCTGTTGATACCGTGAATAATGTTTATGAACTTGCAAATATTAAACCAGTCTTACATCCCTGGGATGAAACCTACTTGATCATGATGTATGACTTTTTTGATGATAAGCTGTAATCTATTGGCCAAGATTTTGCTGATAATTTTTGCATATATATTCATTAGTGAAATTAGTCTGAAATTCTCCTTTTTAGTTGGGTCTTTACCTGGTTTGGTATCAGGGTGATATTTGCTTCATAGAACGTATTGGGGCAGATTCCTTCCTCCTAAATTTTTTAGAATAATTTCCGCATTATAGGAATAAGCTCTTCTTTGAAGGTTTGATAAAATTCTTGTGTGAAGTCATCCAGACCAGGGCATTTTTTGGTTGGAAGAATTTTTATTGTTTCTATAATTTCAGTGCTTGAAATTGGTCTGTATAGGAGATCTATTTCATCTTGGCTAAGTCTAGGGAGATGGTGGGCTTCCAAATATTGATCCATTTCCTTCACATTGTCAAATTTCTCAGCATAGATTTCTGGTAGTATTCAGAGACAATGTCTTGTATTTCTGTGGCATGAGTTTTTATTTGCCCTTTATCATTTCTTATTGAGGTCACTAGAGATATTACTTTTCTATTTCTAGCTAGAGTGGCCAGTGGTTTGTCCATTTTATTAGTTTTTTCAAAAAAACAACTCCTTGTTTCATTAATTTTCTGAATGATTCTTTTGTTTTTAATTTCATTGATCTCTGATTTAATTTTGGATATTTCTTTTCTTCTGCTGGGTTTAGGTTTAGATTGTTCTTCTTTTTCCAGTTCCATCAGATGACTTGTGAGTTTGTTGATGTGCTCTCTTTCTGTTTTTCAAATGTAGGCTTCAAAAGCAATAAATTTTCCTCTCAGGACTGCTTTTGCTGTATCCCATAGGTTTTGGTAGTTTGTGTCTTCATTGTTGTTATACTCAAGCAAGTTAATGATTTCCTCTTTTATTTCTTCATGCACCCAAGTTTCATTCAGCATAAGGTTGTTTACCTTCCACGCCTTTGTATGAAGTTGAGGATTTTTGCTGGAGTTGAGTTCCACTTTTAGTGCCTCTTGGTCTAAAAAGATGCATGGTAGAATTTCAATTCTTTTGATCCTGCTGAGGTTTGTTTTGTGTCCTAGGATATAATCATTTTTGGAGAATGTTCCATGGGATGATGAGAAGAATGCATATTCTATATCTTTGCGAGGGAGTGTTCTATATACATCTATCAAGTGTAGTTGTTCTAAATTCTCATTTAAATCTCTAATATCTTTATTTAATTTCTGTTTAGAGGATCTGTCCAGCTCTGAGAGAGGGGTGTTTAAGTCCCCTGTTACTATGGTGTTATATTTTATCATAGTGCTCTGACCAAGCAAGGTCAATTTCTAGAATCTGGTAGCATTTAAATTGAGTGCAATTAAATTTCATTAATAATTGAAATGTCTTCTTGCTTTATTTTTCCCTTAACCAATGTGAAGTGACCATCATTATCTTTTTTATCTTTAGTTGCCTTAAATCCACATGTATCTGAGAATAAGTTTTGCAACCCCTCGTTTCTTCTGAGTTCCATTTGCCTTAAAAACTGACTTTCAACCCTTAACTCTGAGTTTTAATTTGTCTTTTGACGTGAGATGTGTTTCCTGCAGACAGCAAATAGATGGCTTGTGTTTTTCAATCCAATAAGCCAATATATGTTTCTTCAATGCAGAATTCAAGCCATTGACATTTATTGAGATAATTGATAAGTGTGGTAGCATTCTATTCATCTTGTTTTGTGAAAGTCCATTGGTTAGTTTTGTGTTTTGCATCATTGTGGAAACTAGGTTCTGTCCAATATCTTCTGGGTGTTTACTTTGCTGAAGGTCCATTGTGATGGTCAGTGTATAGTACAGGTTGAAATATTTCCTATAAAACTGGTCTTGTTGTGGCAAATTTCCTCAATGTTTGCATATCAATAAAAGATTTGATCTCTCCATCAATTTTAAAGCTTAGCTTGGCAGGGTATAAAATTCTGGGCTGGAAATTGTTTTGTTTAAGTAAGTTAAAGATAGATGACAACAATAATAAACAAATGGGACTTAATTAAACTGAAAAGCTCTGTACAGCTATGGAGACAACAACCAAAGCAAATAGATAACCTACCCAATGGGAAAGTATATTTGCATGTTTTGAATCAGACAAAAGTTTAATAACCAGGATCTATTCAGAACTTCAATTAATCTACTAGAAAAAAAAAAAAAAGAACAACATTAATGGGAAAGAGAGATGAATAGAATCTTCTCTAAAAATGACAGACCAATGGCCAGTAAACACACGAAAAAAATACTCATCATCCCTAATTTTTAGAGAAATGCAAATTAAAACTACCCTGCAATATCATCTAAATCCAGCGAGAATGGCCTGCATCACAAAATCTCAAAATTTTAGATACTGGCGTGGATGTGGAGAGAAAAGAACACTTTTACATTGCTGGTGGGACTGCAAACTAATACAGCCTTTTTGGAAGGAAGTATGGAGAAAACTAAAAGAACTCAATCTAGACTTCCTGTTTGATCCTGCAATCCCATTACTAGGCATCTATCCAGAAGAAATAAACACTTTTATTATAAAGACATTTTGTACTAGGCTGTTTATTGCAGCCCAAGTTACAATTGCTAAAATGTAGAAACAGCCTAAATGTCCTTCAACCCAGGAATTGATTGGTAAGCTATGGTATAATATTCCATGTATACCATGCCATGGTAATAATAATTACCATATTATTCATTCAACTCCATATTACTCAGCCATCAAAAAATGGAGATTTTGCAGCATTTGTACTAACTTTGATGGAGGTGGAACATATTATTCTTAGTGAAACATCACAGGAATGCAGAAGCATGAATCCTATGTATTCAACTTTGATATGAGGACAATTAATGACAATTAATGACACAGTGGGGCATGGGGGAAAGAGAGAGCAGACAGAGAGAAAATGAGAAAGGGGTTGAGGGAAAGAAAACAAAAAGAAAAAAAACAGTGACTAATTCTTACATAATTTGGATTCAATTTTGACCAAAGTACATTACTTAAGCATTAATTTTTAATTCAATTTATTAATATGTTGTTTAGGATATTGCATCTTCATTTATAAGAGAAATATTTTTGTAATTTCCCTTTATGACAATATATTTTCTCCAATTTTAAATATCAGGTGTATCCAGATTAAGTAGAATGATTTTGAAATATTTCTTCTTTTTCTATTGTCTATCCGATTTGGCATGATCTGTTTTTTGAAATTATCTTTTACTTTTATTTATAAATATTGGTTGTCTACTTTTTGAAACTTTGGAAAAAAAATAAGAAGTTAACTGATGACTCTGTACTGAGCCTCAGAGTCAAAGCATTCTATAATAGACATACTCTTATTTGACGATGTGAATGTTACTTTCTTTGCATTATTATTATTAATATTGCTTAGTATTTTGATGTAGTAATTGTCTGATTTCTTTTCTGAATATATTTGTATTTGTTCATTCTTTATGAGGGTTTTGTTTCTAGTCCTTATCTTAAACATTGTTATTGTTATTAAATTTTAAGCCTTTTTAATTCTGTGAAGGCAAAAAGTGGAAATCTAATAAACACATGTATATGTAAAAATTTTAAAATAAAGAAACAAAAAATAAAATAGTACACTCTATGTAATAAGGCTAATAGATAAATAAATAAATAAATAAAAACCATGATGTACACATTTAAAAATCATATGGTATTTTATGCGTGGATTTTCACAAGGAAGTATCATTGAGAGTTATTTCAATATTCCCATTTTGAAAATGAGAAAAGGCAGTATGACTAGACTGCATGGATTCAGGTCCTAGGTATCGATGATCTGAAGGGGTTTAAAGTCTGAACTGATGGTTCTGTGGAAGGGGCTGTATAGCGACCCAGAGGGGCACTGCTGGGCCCACGAGCTGCAAGCCAAATACAAGCACTGTCTGTTTATAACCAAATACACAGAGCTCAGTCACTCGTTGAGGATGAAAGAACTCTGATTGCAGGTTTGCAAAATTATTTCATTTGTTTTATATTGGAAGCTTGAATATCAAGTATCATATTGACCCAAATCTAGAAAAAAAGACATAAATTCAGATCCATTTGCATTGTAGCTTCACTCAGGCTTGTCAGGGTAGTAACTGGAGCTCGCAGAGACAGGAGCTGTGACAGAAGGGAGCTCATGTGAGTTTTGATTACTGGATGTTGGGGACGTGGAGACAGGTAGACTCCCCAGTGAGGGAAGTTCTGGATCAAGCTGAAGTTTGAGGGACAAGAGGACTCACTATTGGACCTAAAGTGTTGTCTGCATAGTAAAGAGAATCAAAGTGTCTGTGAAGAGGCAACGACGGCTCCCGCAGTCCTCCCGTCAAGTGAGGTGTCTGGGGGCAGTACCAGCTGCACAGCCGTGTGGCCACTGGAAGCAGGTGTGGACAGAAGCCCACAGTTGGTGAGGACCCTCACAGTAGGCGGCTCTACGGCCAAATGGTTTCTAAGACGTTCTAGGATGATTTGCCATAGTTGACACTGAGAAAGGTGTTCACTCACTGAACTATGCGTCCGTTCATGGCATGCAGCACTGTGGGGAAGCACTGGGAGCTACAGCGAGCCTTCGCTGGCAAGCTCTTGTCTTTCCACGGGAGAAAGACACAGAAGAGAACCAGGATATCTCAGCAACCTTAAGAGGCCCCTAATGATTATGGAAATTGTTAACAAATACTTTATGGATTATGACAACTATGTAACAGCAATGGGGGTTGTCAGTACTGGAACCTGCCTTAGACCCCATGTTGTGGTGGCCCAGGGATGACAAGTGGGGCCCTCGTCATGTTGCTGGTGAGGTGTCAAGGACATAGCAAGTGACTTACTCTGACCACTCAGTAAGAACAGCAAGATGGTGAGAAAGAATGGCCGTGCTCTCCACAGTCCCATGTCCTGAGGGCTTCTCTGGCCATGAGCCCATCCCAGATTTGTTTTTGTTCTTTCTGAGGTCGCAGAACCCCCTCTGCAGTGACATGTCCCCAAGGCAGTGCAGACTTTGCAAGTGCTCTGACATCCTCCTGAGACCATTCCCCTAATGTGTTGTCACATGCAGGCATCTCGGGGCTCCCCGCATATCCTCAATCCTGGGGGGCATTTGTGTGGCACTCACCACAGTGTATGGAGCCCAAAGAGAAGGTTCACCACAAATAGCTTAAATGCCTCCAAAAGAGCCATCGCCTTTATTCATAAATTCTTAACATGGTACTGCCTAATAGTCGTTTATCTCCCTAATGCCTTTTTTCCTTTAAAATTCCTTGACTAAATTTGAATTAGTAGAAAACAGAGTAAATTTCTTTTAAAATCCTTTTACAATTTTTAAAATTTTTTTTTAATTTTTTGTCTTTATTAAATCATAACTGTGTACATTGATGCATTTATGGGGTTCAGTGTACTGATTTGATATACAATGTGAAACACTTACATTGAGCTGATTAACACATCCATCCCAATTATATTCTTTTCTTAATAGTTTTGAAATGTACCATTGCATCATGCACATTAGGCAAGGTCCCCTCAAATATGCTCCCTCCCCCCACCTTCCCCCTCCTCACTCCTCTTCCCTTAAAATAATTAAATGACAACCTCCTTCTGAGTTATTATTCAGGATTTACTTTTAGTTTTGTTTTTCTCATTGTTTTACTTGGGCGTTATTTCACAGTATTCGCTTACATAATTTTATTTGTAATTAGGTAAAAGGTTCTATGAATAGATTTGAAATAATTGAAAATGTGTAATCATTAAATGGTGCTTACTCTAAATAATCAAAACAATGAATGAACTTGGGAAAACTTTCCTCTAAAATGCAAAACATGTCTCCGAAGAAGGCTAAGGCAAATTAATCTAGTAAAAACAGAAGATGCATTTTTAATTTATGGGGAAATTTTCTATACAGTATTTACCTAAGCTCCTCAGAGTGTTTCTTTAAGATCATTTCCTTCTTGCAAGAAATTAGACTGTCAGCTTTGCAAACACCTTTTATCAAAGTATTTCCCACAGGTACTGATGTGGTCCTAAGTCTTTCAACACTTTCAGACAGTGTCATCTGTTCTTTGATTTACTCTGACTAAGACCAGAAAGTAGTGAATACCTAGGCACCTGCTTTCGGATGAGTCAGAGCAAAGAGCCCTTTGCTCATTTGA
Organism: Arctocebus calabarensis; assembly: GCA_963573935.1. NCBI lineage: Eukaryota > Metazoa > Chordata > Mammalia > Primates > Lorisidae > Arctocebus > Arctocebus calabarensis. Next base: position 8,829 of record CAUYON010212148.1, read on the forward strand.
GCGTGGCCTGACTCATTCTGTCTTCCTTGAATGATAAAAATAGTATCTGTGTTTACCTCATTCCTTCTAGGGTGTCCCCTAAAATTCTGCACACTGGTTCTCATGATGGAGCATGTGAGGTCCCCATGCCACAGAGACCAAAGGACAGGAGCAGGGAGAGGTACCAAGGGGAGAGCACACAGATGAGTCTGGGACCTGACTGTTGAGGAACAGGTGCAGGAGACGCAGGGCCCTGCTCTCTGCACCAAAGCAATGAGTCAGACAGGGAAGCCTCGCCGCTGCTGAGCCATGTGTATCCACAGTGAAGCCGACGTGAGCAGTCACATCTTCCCACAGGCCACCTCCAACAAACACCTGCTAAGCTTATTATTGTGCAAGAAACCAGTTTGGGGGGATACAGTCATAGAAAACATATTCTTCAACTCAGTGAGTTTCCATGTGCAGCCTAAGAATGGAGAGAACAGATGGTGACAGGCGAGGAAACAGCTCTGAACTGAGTCGCAGAGTTAGCAGAGTAAACCATTTCCTAAAGGAACGGTGAACACACTCGGACACCACAGAGGAACTGGACAGTGACCAAATGCAGAGCCAGGGGAGCAAATTTGGTCCCCCAGAATAGCAAACAGGATGACATGTTAATAACAAAGATTAGAGATAGGACAGACCAACCCCTGAAAAAGTGAAAAGGTACCCAAACAGTTATAACATTTTCTAGTACTGAACCCTTAAGTATTAACTACACGGCCATATGGTTGTTCCTCAGTACCCACTGACACTGGGGCCATGACCACTGTAGATGCTGAAATCTGGAGACGTATTCAAGTCCATCGTGTGAACTGTTGCGACATCCCCGTATCACCTGCCCACATCCCTACATAAACTTTAAAAATTGTACATCATCTTTAGATAACTTGTAATAGCTAACACAATGTAATGTTGATGGAAATAGATTTTATACTGTGTTGATCAGGGAATAATAAAAAGAAAAAGTCTGCACCTGTCCAGCACACATGCCAACATTTATTTTTCTTCAGAATATTTTCAATCTATGGTTGGTCGTATCTTCAGATGCAACTGCCTGTTTCTTTAAGAGATAAGAACAAGATTATAAGAAACTATTCCAGCCCAGAGGTCCCCACATTTTGGAGGGAAAGATCACAAATATGTGGTATAATAGATTGAACCATTTTGCCAACTTTTCACAATAATTTAATGAGGCTGGGCGGCTCCTGTGGCTCAGCGAGTAGGGCGCCGGCCCCATATACCGAAGGTGGCGGGTTCAAGCCCGGCCTCGGCCGAACTGCAAAACAAAAAAATAGCCGGGCGCTGTGACAGGTGCCTGTAGTCCCAGCTACTAGGGAGGCTGAGGCAAGAGAATCGCTTAAGCCCAAGAGCTGGAGGTTGCCGTGAGCAGTGTGACGCCACGGCACTCTACCCAGGGTGATAAAGTGAGACTCTGTCTCTACAAAAAAAAAAAAAAAAAGAAGATAAAGAATGAAACTGAAAGTAAAGAAAAATAGAATGAGTTAAGTGAAATAAAACCAAAAGAGAGGAGATTTTAAATAAAATTTGATAAAAAGAAGATAAAAAAGAACCTAGAGAAAGTGATAAACTACTGAAGGTAATTAAAGACTAAACATATGAATAACAGAAGTACCCAAAGAAGTAAACCAAAACAAGGGAACATATCAAACACTACACACTATCTACTTCAAAAAAA
>CAUYON010212150.1:0-18120 GCA_963573935.1 Arctocebus calabarensis
TAGTCCCAGCTACTAGGGAGGCTGAGGCAAGAGAATCGCTTAAGCCCAGGAGCTGGAGGTTGCTGTGAGCAGTGTGACGCCACGGCACTCTACCCAGGGAGATAAAGTGAGACTCTGTCTCTACAAAAAAAAAAAAAAAAAGAGACACGATTTCATTATATAATGTATATGTTTTATAAATAAATATTCATAGGGTGAGCTATGCTCATTTGTATGACTTGTTAGATCCAAAAAGCTTGCAGACTTCTGGTCTAGTGCAAGGGCCGGCAAACTTCTTTTATAAAAGGTCAAATAGTAAATATTTTTGGCTTTGCTGGCCAGATGGCTTCTGTTGCAACTCCCGAACTCGGCTGTTGTTAGCAGAAAAGCATCCATTGACAATATATGGATGAGCGGCCATGACTGTGTTCCCATCAAACTATCAAAATTTATAAAAACAGGTGGCACCTGGATTTGAGTCAGGGCCACCGTTTATTGACCCCTAATTTAGAATGAGAGATAATTAAGCAGGTCATTTCAATCAATAGTAACCTGGAGAAAGTAAATCTTTAGTGATTCGATTCAGAATGAAAGCTGTTTCAGGAGAGGAGATGGTGGTGGTTGGTAGAGGCGTGAACAAGGATTTCAGCGGGCTGGTAACGTTTTGTTTCCTGAACTGATGGCGGTTTCCTGAGGATATTCAGTGTGCATAAACTCACTGAGCTAGATGTGTACAATTTGTGCACTTTTCTTGATGCATATTATTTTTTAATTAAATACAGTGAATCCAAATAAAGTCTTATAAATGCTAAAGAAAGCACAGCCAGAATAGGGAGTATCTGCTATACGAAGAGCAAAGTGTCGGGCTAGCGGACCCCCTGGGCTGCAACATTTCACAGCCGTGTGGCCCACACCTCAGTCTTCTGGAGAGGTCTCTCAGGGACAAGTTGATTTATAGAGATGTGAGGTGGGGAAGGAGAGAAATGTAGATGAAAATCAACAAGGTAATACACTCAACTCTCCAAAGAAAGAACAAGGAGAATCTGGCCACCACACCCACCCAACTCAGAGTGGCCAGAAAGAGTCCCCACTGGGAGGCAAAACTCGAGTCTGCCTAACTCAGAACTGAGGCAGAGTCTAGGGATACAGTAGTTCTCAAATCAATCACGATGCTGGCTTTTAATAGAAATCTCTTTTGAAGCATCGTGGCCAAAAAACGTAGGACTTCCCACCTTCTTACCGCTTAATAGAACGATATTTCTTGGTGCTGCTGTAGGTGAAGGTGTGGCTGTGGGTTTAGGTCTGGCCAAGGGGAAGCACGCTGACAGGTTCCTCTCCCACCCCAGTTTTATTGAAGTTTAGTTGAAAGATAAAATCTGGATATATTTCAAATGCAGAACAGGAGGTTTTCATATACTATGCATTGCGCAATGACGACCATAATCAGGCTGATTAACACATCAATCACCTCACGTAGTTACCTTTTTTTTGAGGTGAGAACCCTTGAGATCTACTTTCTTTTTTTAATTTTTTTATTAAATCATAGCTGTGTACATTAGAGCAATCATGGGGTACAATGTGCTGGCTTCATATACAATGTGAACTATTTTCATCCAACTGTTCGACATAACCTTCATGGGATTTTCTTGGTTATTGTATGAAAACATTTGTGTTCGGCATTTAGTAGGTTTCACCTGTACCCTTCTAAGATGCACCATAAGTGTGATCCCACCATTACCCTCCCTCCACGCATTCTCCCTCCTCCCCTTCCCTCCCTTGCCCCTTTCCCCATATTCTGCTGCAATAATTGGGTTTTAGCCTTCATGTGAAAGCTATAAATTAGCTTCATAGTAGGGCTGAGTACATTGGATACTTTTTCTTCCACTCTTGAGATACTTTGCTAAGAAGAATGTATTCCAGTTCCATCCATGTAAATATGAAAGAGGTAAAGTCTCCTTTCTTTAGAGATCTACTTTCTTAGCAAATTTCATGTATACGGTACCTTATGAACTATAGTCACCATACTATGAGGTTGTACATTAGGTTTCCAGAAGTTATCATCTTATAACTGGAAGTTTGTACTCTGCAGGCAATAACTTGCCATTTTCCCACCCCACACCCCAGCTCCTGGCACCTGCCTTCCCAACCCGCGTCTATCAGCTTGATGTTCTAGGCTCACAAGAGAAATCACCAAATACTTTCTACGTGGGACTTATTTCACTTTAGCATAATGTCTTCCAGATTCACCCAGGTTGTCAACAATGGAAGAACTCCCTTCTTTTTATAAGAGTGGACAATATTTTGTTGATTTATCCATTCACCCATCAGTGAGCCCCTAGGCTACTTTCATTCTGTGGCTATGGTGGATAACGCCCCAATGAACATGGAAGTGAGGACGTTCCTTGTTTCCTTTGGATATATACCCAGAAGTGGGATTGTTGGATCGTAAAGTAGTTCCAGTTATAATTTTTGTTTGTTTTTATTAAATCATAGCTGTGTACATTAATGCAATTATGGGGTACAATGTGCTGGTTTTATATACAATTTGAAATACTTCCTCAAACTGGTTAACATAGCCTTCACCACATTTTCTTATTGTGTTAAAACATATTCTACACTTAGTAGATTTAACATGCACCCTTGTAAAATGCACCATAGGTGTGGTCCCACCAATCACCCTCCCTCCATCCATCCTCCCTGTGTTCCCCTCCCTCTCCTCTTTCCCCTTCATTTTGGGCTGTAGTTAGGTTAAAGCTTTCATATGGAAGTGTGGGTGCATATAAATTAGCTTCATAGTAGGGCTGAGTACATTGGATACATTTTTCTTCCATTCTTGAGATACTTTGCTAAGAAGAATATGTTCCAGCTCCATCCATGTAAACATGAAAGAGGTAAAATCTCCATCTCTTTTAAGGCTGCATAATATACCACAATTTATTGATCCATTCATGGGTCGATAAGCACTTGGGCTTCTTCCATGACTTAGCAATTATGAATTGGGCTGCACTAAACATTCTGGCGCAAATATCTTTATTATAACCTGATTTTTGGTCCTCTGGATATATACCTAATCGAGAAACTGAAGGATCAAATGGCAGGTCTATTTTTAGATCCCTAAGTGATCTCCAAACATCTTTCCAAAAGGAACACATTAGTTTGCATTCCCACCATCCCAAAACATCTCTGGTTTTGGGATTTTGTGATGTGGACTAATCTTACTGGAGTTAGCTGAAGTATATCAAAGTGGTTTTGATTTGCGTTTCTCTGATGATTAAGGATGATGAGCATTTTTTCATGTGTCTGTAACCAGTTATAATTTTTTGAGAGACCTCCATACTGTTTCCTATGATGGCTGTACAAATCTACATTCCTACCAACAGTGCGTAAGGGTTTTCTTGTCTCCACATCCTCACCAACACTTGTTATTGTTTGAATTTCTGATAATCGCCATCCTAACAGGTGTGGGGTGGTGGCTCATGATGGCCCTGTTTTGGGTTCCTTTAATGATTAGTGATGTTGAGCATATTTGCACATCTGGGGGGAAGAAAATGTCTACGTGAGCCTTTTGTTCATTTTTAATTGTTCTTTTTTTGTATTGAGTTCTATGATTTCCTTATATATTTATGTTAGTAACCACTTATCAGAAATATGAGTTGCAAATATTTTCTCCCATTCCATAGGTTGTCTTTTCTTTTTGTTGATGATTTCCCTTTTTGTGCAGAAGCATTTTCACTGGACATAGTGTTACTTGTTTATTCTTGCTTTTGTTGCCTGTGTTTTTCAGTGGCGTGTCCAAAAATTCATTGCTAAGATCAACATCAAAGAGCTATTACTTCTATGCTTTTTTCTAGGATTTTGGTGGTTTCAAGTCTTACATTTATGTCTAGTTTGAGTTAATTTTTGTGTGTGGCATAAGGGGCCAATTTCATTCTTCGGCACAGAGCTATGCAATCATCCCAACACTATTTATTGAAGAGATTATCCCCCCCCCATTGTGTTCTTAAAGGTCAGTTGACCATAGATGTATAAATTTATTTCTGAGCTCTGCATTCTGTTGTATGGGTGTATGTATTTGTTTTTAATGTTAGCATCATACTGTTTTCATTACTACTGCTCTGTAATAAAATTGGTAATCAGGGAATGTGATGCCACCAGCTTCGTTCTTGTTCACAATTATTCTTACTCAAGATTGCTCAAGAGTCAAGGTCTTTCTGGGTTCAGATTTTCAGATTTTTTTTTTTCTGTTTCTTTGTATAATCTGTTTAAAGCTAGTGCATAACCCTCCAGAGCTTTCATTTTCTCTCATCCGGCGACTTGGCAATGCTGAGCATGATGACCGCTCTGTTGCCTCCGATCAGCCCCACCTCCCACCCACAGCAGATATGTGACGTAAGCAAAAGTGAAACCTTTGCTGCATTAAATTATTTGGATTTGGGGTGGTTTGGACAGCAGAGCCTAGCCTATATGGACTGATGAGGGTGCCCAAAATGTGCTCAAACATGTAGATTCGATCCGCAAGAGTCTTTAAAGTTGTAATGGAGCTTAGACACATGAAAATACATTTTCAAACATTAACTCACATATTATGATTAGCAAGACATAAGGCAATTGTGAATGAATAAAACTTCATCTTATCTTATTAACACTTTCTAAATTCAGGACTAGAATGGAGGCAATTATTTCCCAAGGATTAGAAGACCATATCGAGCTCGGATGCCTGGCTGGAGTCCCAAAGATAAGCTCTATCAAATAAAAAGGAGTATGTCTCACTCAAGACAACATCCTCCCATTACCATTATCAATAAAATCCCTCACTTCTCATGTCCTAATGTCTGGGCCACTGAGAAGGGAATGATACAATTCCTAGTCCAAATGTTGAGAAACAGGATATACATATCAATGCTGCTTCCACTGTAATGACGCTTTACAATAATAGTAGCCACTTTTGCTTCTCCTTTAGCTGTGGTTCTGAGTGCTTACCAAATCACAATAAACAACACTTGTTCGGTGAATGAATAACTGAATAAGGCAGATTTAGAAAAGAGTATTAAAGGAAACAAGGGATTTAGACCCACAGGAGACCAAGAAGTTCTGGTCAAAGCAAATGGCATGAATAACAGAAAAGGGATATCTATGCCACACAAGAGGAAAGTGAGCAGGTATTATGGGCAGGAAATGGAATTTAATCTTATAGATAAAGAAGGCTTCCGATCAGTGGTCTGGGAGGACAAAGCATTATTCAAAGAAAACTCTCCTGATAGCAGTACAGGGTAAGAATTAAAACAGAGATTGGAGTCAGGCAGAAAAGTTAGACAACTATTGCAGCAGCTCAGCCTTGATGAGGTATGCACCTTGTCAAGGATAGAAATGTAAAGAGTGAGTGTAACTATGTTTTAGCCAATAATACATGAGTACCTCTATGTTGTGGTACCTCTAGGAAGTCTTGTTAAAGAAAGGGAGCGCATCCTTCTTTGCCCCTTTATTCATCTTACCACCTGGAACATAGATATGATGGCTGGATCTTCAGAGGCTATTTTGCACCATGAGGATAGGAGCCATGCACAAGGAGTTTTGAAGCAAAGCTCTCAGCCCCCAGTATATTCTTGGAGCTTACCATGCAGAGGACTGCCTGTTTCTAGATCTCTTTTACATCAGAGCAAGATAAACTTTTACCTTCTTTAGGTTACTGTTATGTGGAGTTCGTACTAGAAGTAACTGAAACTAATTCTACCTGATGGCGGAAGTTAGAGAGTAAGGGGAGAGCTTACAAGTCAAACAAATACAGTCCAACAAGGGATTTAAGGATTTCTGTCCCACCACATGAGTGTAGATTTTGGCCCTGCCACTGGGTAACTTCAGAAGCAAAAGCAAGTACTTTAGTTTCCACAAGGGTTAAATATGGAATAATAATAATAATAAAAAGTACCTACCTAATGGGCTTTTGATATGATTAAATGCAATCACTAATGCTCAGCATGCTCTTTGACATGAGTTTTATTAAGTGATGCTAAATAAATTAGCACATACTGTGCCCAGAAGGAAAAGGGTTCAATATTCTTGGGGAGAGTAGACGATGTTACCAGAAGGTTAGGAAAATCTTGGAAAATACATTTCTCAAACTTTATTGCTTCCTTTCAGGACCAGCCTCATGCTGTGACAAGCAGGAAGCCCAGAGGAGGTGGCTTTTCTTTTCTTTGTTTTTTCTCTGCCCTGCTGTCTTCTCATCTTGGGAGAGGGCCTTTGACCACAGTTGCAGGTTCACAGCCTGTCCAATGGGCTCATGGCAATGCTTTGTCAACAATCTATCAACACCATTGATCTTCACGTTCCAGGAAACGTGTTGGTGCTGTTGGGAAGAAGAGACTCTTGGCTTCAATTCTGCATAAAAGGGCCTGATTAAATCAAAGGGATGTTTGGTGTTTCCGCTGTGTCAGGGTTGATCCGCACTGACAGGGTGACAGCAGAGGTGGGCTGCAGCTCTGTGAAGTTGAAAACTCTTTCAGGGAAACCAGGCCACTTCTGAACTCCCCAAACACTTCATGAGAAGCTGGAAGTTTCCGAGATATGACTGCTCTGTGAAAGGCATGCATCTGATTAACACTCAAAAAGGCAAGGGAAAAAAAAAAAGGAGATGGAAATGCACATGGTTTAATGGCAAGGAGAATGTATTTATAGCTACATTTGGGGAATATGTTTGAAGATCATGTTGTCACTGTTCCACATTTGCAGCTTTCATGTAATAATTTGGGGGAAAGTAAAAGAAAAATGGCATTTGGGAGAGGCACGGAGCTGAGGTGATGTGGAGTCTAGCCCAGTGGCGTCACATCCTTCCACCCAGCCCTCGGTGTGACTGTGGGTAAATCACAACTCCTTTTAGCCCCAGTATATTTATTGCAAAATGAGTGATTATAAGGACTAAGTAAAATGATATAGATAGAAGGGTTTAGTAAGCCTTCAGTTCCTCTCATCCTAAAGCACTTGTCGATGGCCTCGTGGGGAAGGGGAAGGACGAAGAGAGAAAAGCACTGGTAATTTCTGTAGGATCTGCTTGGTGTCTGTCTGTTTCCGATGAAATCTGCCCTTCCTTACACATCCTTGAAGCTCAACTCAGGCTCCGTCCTATTTTGGCTTTAGATCACCATGTGATTTTTGTTCATTGCAAGGTTCCGTAAAGAAATTTGTTTTGGACTTGATACCAAATTTTCCTCTTTTCTTACCGGTTCCATAAAGAAACTTGTTTTGGACTTGATACCAAATTTTCCTCTTTTCTTACCCCTTGTGCCCCAAAAGAAGAACATTCTTCTTGGAAAACACCCCCGTGATTGCATCTGAACAAGAATGGACACTGTGTAAATGGGACAAGATATGTAGGATCTGCAGTTGGTCAACTTAAAATTTTCATAATGTTTGACCTTTGGGTCCTGAAAAATATCTCCAGAAAAACGATTGAAAGATTTAGGCTGATGAAGGAAACCAGGAATTGGGAAGTGGGCTGGGGACCTCCACATCCTGCCAACAGGGCTGGCTTCTCAAACAAATTCCAAACTTAAGTTTGGTCAAAGTGTGAAGCCCAGAGAGACGCCGTCTGATGCTTAACCAGCATCTCTGCTCCCTCCAACAGAGTCAGGAGGTTGTGTTCTGGCCTCCACACTCTAGTTAAAACAGCGCAAAGCATGAAGGTTGCAAGGTTTACCTGGTGTGGGAGGCTGGACAATGTCCTCGCTCCTGCCAAAGATGTCCACATCCTAATCCCCAGAACCCGTGAATATGTCACCTTATGTGGCAAAGGGGCCTTTGCAGATGTGACTAAGGATCCGGACATGGGGGGATTATCCTAGATTATCAGGGTGAGCCCAGTGCTGTGATGACAAGGATCCTTCTACAAGGGAGGGTCAGAGCTAGAGATAAGCTGAGATTAGAGTGACGAGTGACGTGGCTATGAATCAGCGAATGTGGGTGGCTGCTAGATGCCAGAAAAGACAAGGAACAGAGTCTACCAGGAAGCTGCCAGGAGGAACCTTGATTTTAACCCTCCAGGGCTGAAGATAGACTCCTGACTTCCACATCTGTAAGAGAATAAACCTGCGCTGTTTCCAGCTGCCAGTGTAGTAGCACTTTGTTATAGCAGCTACTGGAAACTAATACACCTGTATCACCTCATTTAAACCCTCACCTACTATCATCATCCTCCTTTCAAGATGAAGAAACGGAGGCATAAGGAGGTTAAGGAACCTGACTATTACCTTGCCCCTAGGGCCCAGATGCTCTGATGCAAGAAAGAAAGAAGAAAGATAAGCCTGCAAGATCTAGCTTCACCTTCTCAGCAAGGTGGTCACTTTCTAAAAACATCCCCCCCCCAATTTTTCCCACACACTCTAAAGTTGGGGCCATGATTATTCCCATGCATAGATGAAAAGTTGAAGCTCAGTAAATTCTTTTGTCTAAAGTTACCATCACCAGCCAGTCAGGATGGAAATCCGGGCGCCGAGAGACTTCTGCTTTTACCCATGAAGGATCAGCTGCTACAGAAAATGCCCTGCTGATGTAACAATCAGAAATAATTTCTCAAAGTGTGGTCCCAGCATACGAATCGGGGAGGAATTTGTTTATGCAAATGTTTGGTCCAGGAGCATGTTGGTAAATGTTTAACAAATAGCTCTTCTGGGAAAAAAATAAAATAGAAGCTCTGACGCCCAGTAATTTGCCGATTTCTGTGTTAAATGCGTCCACTATGTTGATTTTCAGCTTCCAAGTACTTACAACTAATTTTACAAAAATTCACTAGCTGGCAAGAGAGGGTTCCAGCAGACTTCTGTCTGTATTCTACCCTAGATCTAACTCAATCAGAATCTCAGGGAGGAAACCCGAAGATTTGCATTTTAAACAGGAGCCCTGGTGATCCTCACACATTGGAATGGATGTAAGGAACTCACATTTCCCTACATCTGGGTTCCCTAAACTCCTAAATTTAAATTCCAAATAGACAAGGAATAATTTTAAAATATAAACATATCAATATTTGTGACATATTTATGCTTAAAATTTACTCCTTGTTTATCTGAAATTCAAATTTAACTGGGCACAATGTATTTCTTTCATTTTTTTTTTTTTTTATTTATAGAGACAGAGTCTCACTTTAACATCCTCAGTAGAGTGCTGTGGCGTCACAGCTCACAGCAACCTCTAGTTCTTGGGCTTAGGCAATTCTCTTACCTCAGTCTCCTGAGTAGCTGGGACTACAGGCGCCCACCACAATGCCTGGCTATCTTTTGGTTGCAGTTTTACCGGAGCTGGGTTTGAACCCGCCACCCTTGGTATATGGGGCCAACGCCCTACTCACTGAGCCACAGGCGCCAGCCAGCACAATGTGTTTCTGTTGGCTACATGTATCCTCACCAACACTTGGTATTATCAAATGTTTCAATGTTTCCAACGTGGGCACTGGAGCTACCACCTTGCTGAATTAACTTGCATTTCCTTTAACATTTCATACAAGGCAGAACCTCTATAAGTTGACCACCCACAGGACTGTAACAAACTGGTCAATATCCAGAGGTGGTCAACATAAGGAACTAGGCCTACCGTATTGATAGGGTCATGTAATTCACGTCTGGTCTATGAAAATTCGGTCAAAATAAGGAGGTGATCAACTATATAGTTTCTCCTGTATATTGGTTTTTTTTCTTCTGTTAATTTACTTTGGCCATTTTTTTCTGTTAGGTCACTGCCTTTTTAAAATGGATTAATACCCTATTTTATGTCATTGGAAATATCTGTAAGCTTTGTTCATATCTTTTATCCAAAAGAAGTTTGAAATCTCAATGCAGTAAAGTTAATCAGTCTTTCCATGACAACAGTGACTGCCTGGAAAAGATTGGTACAAAAGTGGTGACTTGACTTACAAATTTATTTCAACAATCTTTATCCTCTAACGGGTGTTCAATAAACCTTAGCTATTGTTACCTCTCTGGTCCGTATTCTGCACAGATCCCTACTTCTTATTTCCTCCCTTGTTTCCATAATAGAAATGCCTGGGAGAATATATGTAGTTCTCAGGCACTGAGGGAAGACAGATGTTCTTTGGTTGATGTCTCAGCAAATATTTGTTCCAAGCACCCAGAGGCTAAACAGTGTCACTCGTTTGGAAACAGTGCAATCCTCCCCTGAATTGTCCAGTTACCCTGATGAGCTGTCTACCCCGTGCCTATTGTCTCCATCCACTGTGTTGTGAAAGTTTTGACGAAGAGGTGGAAAACTGTGGGAAGGGAATGAGGGAAACATCTCGAATGTGGCCACTGCCATTTGGCCGAGATCCGGGTGGCAGAGATGAAATAACCGCTCACGGTACACACGATCAGAGGCCTGCAGAGAGTTAAGGGGTGATTACTGACTCCTCTGCCGACAGACGAGTCCTCATTACAGTTTTCCGAGCCGAAAAAGTCTGCTTAGCACCACAAAACAATGCCCTGTCTGGCCTGGCCCCTTTGAAGGTCATAAACCACTTTAATTAAGAACAGTTTTAATAATGGAAGACTGGGGATAAGCCACACAAGGGCACCGTGAGCATCGCTGAAATGAGGATGAAAAATGTCCCCGTTTCGTACCTTGGCTGAGATCGTTTTCTGCTGGGTTTACCGCTTCTCCCTCAGCAGTGTGAGTGGTGGGGGTGACAGGCGAGCCCCAGCGCACCTGCTCATCCTGGGTTTGCTCTCTGCCCTCACCTGGCCCGGCGTGGACCCGAGAACGCTCCATCTCTCCTGAGGTGGGGGCCCGTCATGAACCCAGCAAGGTCCTTCCCTCTATGAGCCCAGGGCCAGCCAGTGCATGTGGTAAATTATTTCTCAGACTGGCCATGTTCCATTACGATAGAGGGAAATACACAGGGGTATGTGGCTGTCAAGCTCAGCACTATCGATGCTTGGGCCAGGCCACTCTTTCTTGTGCGGACTGTGTCCCAGGCGCCATTAGATGCTGCAGCACCCCCGGCCTCTATCCACTAGGTGCCAGGAGCACTTTCCCACCAGGATCTGGTGACAAAGACATCTCCAGACATTGCCAGAGGTCCCCTGAGTATAGGGTTACCAGATGCAGAAAACAGAACTACAGTGTGCCCAGTTACATTTGAATTTCAGGGAAAAAAGAAAAAACAAATAATTCTTACTGTAAGTATGCCCGTGCACTATTTGGAACACACTTATATGCAAAAATGGTTACAATCTGAGTTTCTAGTTTCCTGACGCTTCCTGTATTTCACGTGCTGACCCTACTTGAGGGGCAAAATTACCCACCTCTCTCTGGTGGAGGAAAAGCACTGGCCCAGAGCACTGAGTTCTTTTTATTTATTTATTTATTTTTATTAAATCATAGCTGTGTACATTAGTGCAATCATGGGGTACAATGTGCTGGTTTCATATACAATCTGAAACTTTTTCATCAAACTGTTTAGCATAGCCTTCGTGGCACTTTCCTAGTTATTGTATGAAGACATTTGTATTCTTCATTTAGTAGGTTTCACCTGTATCCTTCTAAGATGCACCGTAGGTGTGGTCCCACCAATTACCCTCCCTCCACCCATCCTCCCCCCCCCTCCCGTGCCCCTTTCCCCATATTCTTGTGCTATAATTGGGTTATAGCCTTCATATGAAAGCTATAAATTAGCTACATATTAGGGCTGAGTAGCTGAGTACCTTGGATACTCTTTCAGAGCACTTAGTTCTAACTAAACATTAGGATCACCTAATAAGCTTTTAAACCATCCCTCCCCCCTGGCCAATTAACCCATCCCTCCCCCCCAACCAATTATGTAGGTGGGGCCAGGTCATCAGTAAGTTCTTGGTAATTTTCGCCAGGAGATTCTACTAGGTGGCAGGTTAAGAAATTCTGCACCACTGTATTTCCAAAAATGTCCTGGTGATAATATTAATATCCGGAGTGCTTACATAAACAAAAACGAAAGGAAGCAAAAAATTAAAGAAAGGATTCTTCCCGGTCCCAGTGCAATTTTCAGGCCCGCATTCTGTCTCTGAGCGTGTTACATCCTGGTTATGTGGGAGAAGGCCTTGCTCATTAAAGATGCGAACTCAAGTATTTACAGGAGACACGTCACATCGCTTTGGGGACCATATCCCCAAAATGGTGTCTGTGTGTGATGCACCGTGACACACAAAGAGGTAAAGATGGAGACTGTGAGACGGAAAACGTCAAAATAAGAAATCACTGCAACACCTGTGATGTGTGCAATGTACCTACTGTGTGTGGGGAAAGGGAATAAAATAGCCCAGCCCCTGCCCGGGCGACAGAGCCCACTGGTGTGGATTAGTCTCCTGGGGCCGCCACCAAGAGCCACACACCCCAGGGCAGCTTGAAACAGCAACATCTATTCTCTCACTGGGAGTCTGAAGTCAGGCTGCTGCCAGGGGTGGTCCACGCAGGGGTGGGGACGCTGTAGCCTTCTAGCTCCTTAAATGTAGCCTTTTGCCTGAAATCCAAATTTTATAGCACAAATCCTTTTATTAAAATGGGTGCAGCAGAGAAAGATGAAGCTTTTCTTGCCTCCTCTGGAGCTTAAAAAAGAACAATCTTGAGATCACAAGGCAGCAGGCTCCCCCACCCTACTCAACATTCAGCTGCATCACTTCAGTCTCTGCCCCGGCCATCATGTGGCCTTCCCTGAGTGTCCCCAAATTTCCCTCTTTTATAAGACACCAGTCATCAGATGGGAGCTCCCCCCAAGCCAGGATGAGCTCATCTTAACCGATTACACCTTACTTGCAAATACAGTCACATTCTAAGGGCACAGGGGGCCATGCCTGTCAGTAAGGGATACTATTCAACCCAGTTTGTGGAGGGACAGAGAAATAATTATCCCTCTGCTGGGCCAGAGCTGTGGGCGTGTGTCATCTGTCCAATCCCTGGGCTCTTCTCTCTTTGGACTCACAGAAGTCATTGGGTAGAGCAGGGCTGGCTAGCCTTGATACACATCAAAACCTTCCACAAGGCAAACACCTAGCCAGCCCCATCTGGTAGGCTCAATTTGACATGTGGGATTTCTTCTTCCTTCTGTATATGGAAAACAGAGGCTGTCTCCTGTCCAGCCAGCCCATTATGGGGAGAGGTCCCTCTGGCATCCTCTCCAGGCGCACCTCTTCCCACACAACTGGGCCTCACCCTGCCTACCATCCTTGGACACCTGCCACTCTCAAGCAACCGTGGTAGTCTGCAAAGAGTTCCAGCCATGAAAATGTATGAACATATGTCCTCAGCGTCACGGTCAAAAGGGAAGCCAATCAAGGATCTGGTGATGCATTTTGCAAATTAAAAATTCCTACCATAATGAGCAGAGCCATACAAACTAATAATTACATAAACTCCCATTACGGGTGGCATGGTAATTACAACAGGTACTTTCAACAAATTTAAAAAGCAACTTAGGTTCCCATTTCCTTTGTAAAGAATGCTGCAGGCAGGTGCGTCCTTATGCTGCCTGGCAGGAACACCCCCTTAGGAACGCTCCCAGATACAGCAAAAAGTATGCAGAAATCCTGAACTCCACCCCATCAGGAGGGCGGGAGGTTTGTGATGGAAAACAAAGATGATACAATGACAACGTCTAAAGTGGCCATGGAGAGCATAGGCGTGTCCAGCTGACAGGAACCTGTCCCTCTGACACCAGTTCCACCTCCTCCTCCTGAACCCTGTCCAGCCTAACAGGCCTGTCTTCTTAAGGAGAAAGCACCATTTCTCTGTTCACATACTTCTACACTCAAATGTGTGTGCCTTTTCCATACCGAGCCATTCTCCAATTTTCTGCAGAGGCCAACTGGGTGTCCTACCATTCAATTCAGTTGTGCTGTCATCTACCTGGAACTTGCAGGGGACCCTGCAGATTGGGGACCAAGTCCCACAAGACAGCCCCCACCTTGGATGCCTGTCGCCAGCCTGGGCCTCCCTTCAGACTTAGGACTGGCGTGCTATAAATCAGATTCATACAATTCCCTTCTCTGCTTCAATAATTTGCTACAACAGCTCGAATAACTCAGGAAATTACTCACTATGACTTGCTTATTATAAAGGACATAACTCAAGAATAGCCCGTTGGAAAAGATGCACAGAGAAAGGTCTGGGGTGGGGCAGGCAGCTCCAAGACCTCTACATCATGCTACCGTGTCACACGCGGTACGTGCCAAACCCTGTGGTTTAGGGGGGTTTATGGCAGTTCCATTACATAGACATGATTGACAAAATCGCTGACCATTGGAGATTTGCCCCTTCTATGGTTCCTCCCCCTCCCTGGAGCTCGGGGGAGGGCTGAGCACCCCAAGCCTTTCATTGCAAGTTGGCTGCTCTAGGGACCAGCTTCCATCCCCCAAGAGTCCCTCATTAGCATAAACTCAGGTACAGGTGGAAGGGGCTTATGATGAACAGCAAGATGGTCCTCTCTCCCACCTCATTCGGGAAATTCCGAGGGTCTTAGGAGCTCTGTGCCAGGATTCTGACACGGAGATGAAATACATATTTCTTAACATATCGCAACAGCACACTCCTCCTTCCAAAACATCTCCTGCCCCAGGCCCTTTTCACTTGCCGTTCCTCCTACTTGGAATGCACCACCCACAAGTCTTCCCCAGCTCCGGGGTTACCTCCTCAGAGAGGCTCTCCAGCCACCTGTGACTGGTGCCACCCAGCCTCCTGTCCCTGAACACCTGCTGATCACACACATTTATTCATCATTTCTAACTAATGCCTTCATGATCCTCCCCCACTCTAGAAAGTAAGTTGTGTAAGAGTAAACAGGTCGGCTGAGCTGGTCACAGCTCTGTCCCAAAGTTCAGTAGTGCATCTAGCACTTGGGTGTTCAATAAACGTCTTTGAGCAAATTAAAAAATGAGATGAAGGAGTGAGTCAGTGAACACATGCTGGTCTTCATTACATCTGAGTCTCGTCCAATCTTGTGAGAGAGGCACTGTTATCACCTCCCTCTCATAGGTGAGAAAACTGAGACACTCGTAGTGTCTTGGAGACACTCAGAACTGCACAGACTTCTGGCATGACAGAGCCTGGCCCTTACCAGGAGCTGCCTGTGATTTCCACTGCATTGTGCCATATTAGGATGGGCGTGCTGGTCTATTAGCAAGATCTAAAAAAGAGAGAGAAGCAGCAGACGAGTCAGTCCACTGATGAAAACACAGCACTCCCTTCCTTATTGGTGAACCTCTTCTTTCTAAGCCCAATGTGGACACCAGGGAGGCCGCTGTATTCCAGGGGACTAGGCTCAGAGCTGCCTGAAGGGAGGGTCATGGCATGGCCATCCCCTCTTGCCTGTGGCGAAAAGTGACACAGTGCCAGGCACAACCTGGGAGAACCTTGGGGATACTTATGGAAAGACTAGCAAATGAAGACTTCTCGATGGGCTGGGCACGATGTAGAAAAACAGGAATGATGGCAGGTGGTGGAGCTTTCCAGCTTCTGCTAGAGCCTGAGGAAGGGCAGAGATGCTGAAATCAGTCACATCTGGGTTCCTATCCTGGTTCTGTCCCTGGTTTTACCACCCTAGGAATTATTTAATCTCCAAGCCTCAGTCTCTCTTCTTTAAAGAGGGCACCACAATCACACCTGTTCTAGAGGGGAACGAGATTAAACAAGTCAAAGCCCTCAACCCACAGCCTGGTACGTGCTGGAAGCTCAACAGATGTTCTTATTGTTGGCTCTGGGGTGAAATGCAGACCTTCACAATTCTGGCCAATGTTCCAGCAGCAACAGAATCCCCTTCCTTAAGGCCCAATGGCTGTCCTAAATCCAGCCACTTTTGTCCTAACTTGCCCCTTATTCTCCAAGGATGACAATCAGAAACACAACATCAGACCACATTTGAGTCCTCACACTTGCAGGCCACAAGCAAAGCCAGACCCTGTGTAGGTCCAGATAGCTCTGTTCTCTGAGCTATTCCCTTTCCGGCATATGGTTGTCCTGTGAGAGATTCTGTAACAACATGGTCAATACCTTTCCCAGGGCCATCAGGTCCAGGATTGATAACATGCACCAGGGAGCACCTGGGGGCCCATTCACAGCACTTAAACCCACACTAAATTCAACTGTTCCTCCCAGAGGATACCAGGAGTGGAGGTGAGGATGGCTTGTTATCAAGGGCTTTCCAAAGGTGTCTTTTCGCGACAGAATAGATTTCTTCCCCACCAATGACACTGTGTTTGTCAAGACTGAGGCAAGGCTCACATAGCTCCAAGGGACCAAGTCAGGATTTGAATACAGATCTAGTTGAACCCAAAGCCTTGCTTCCTCCACTGAGAAGCTAAAGACCATGACCATGTCCTTACCTGAGGAAAGCAACTGTGTCCTTAGCTGTCTATTCCCCCCCTGGACCCTTGCCCAGGCTGTGGTTAGAGCACCTCTGGCTAGGAGAACATGGCTGTAAGAAGTGCACAGTCTCAAACCCCCTAAAACTGTGAGCTGTGCTTACATACTTACTGCCTCTCGCTCCCTCCCAAACTCTCACAGCCTCCAACTTATTCAGAGACCTAACAGCTATAGCACATTGTGACCATTCACTAATTTCCATAAATGAACAACTGAACTTGAACTCACATAGTGCAAACAGCATAAGCCATGTATATTTTAATTTGCACTCATTGCTGAGGTCACTTGATCAATGGATGTCTTGTACATCAGGATAAGTACCAAGTCTTATTCACTACTGTGTCCAGGTGTCTGGCATGAAGTAGACACTCAATACATACTGGATGAATAAAGGGTAAAGGGATGGATGGATGGATGGGTAGGTGGATGGAGGGGTAGGTGAGTGGATGGATGGAAGGATGGATGGATGGGAGAATGGATGGATGGGTAGATGGGTGGGTGAATGGATGGATGGGTGGATGGGTGGATGGGTGGGTGAATGGATGGATGGATGGATGGGTAGGTGGATGGATGGGTGGGTGGATGGATGGATGGGCGGATGGATGGATGGATGGATGGATGGATGGATGGATGGATGGATGAATGGATGGATGGTTGGGTGGGTGGATGGATGGATGAATGGATGGATGGATGGATGGGTGCATGGGTGGGTGAATGGATGGATGGATGAATGGGTGGGTGAATGGATGGGAGAATGGATGGGTAGGTGGATGGATAGGTGGGTGGATGGATGGATGGATGGATGGATGGATGGGTAGGTGGATGGATAGGTGGGTGGATGGATGGATGGATGGATGGATGGACAGATAGATGGATAGATGGAGAGATGGATGGATGAGTGAATAAATGGGTAGGTGGATAGATGAGTGAATAGATGAATGGATGGAGGGGTGGGTTGGTGATTGGGTGGGCAAATGAGTAGGTAGATGGATAGGTAAGAGGACAAATGGGTAAGTAAACGGGTGGGTAGGTGGACGGATGAGTGGGTAGATGGATAAGTAGATGAATAGATGGATGAATGAATGAGTAGATGAATGATAGATGAATGGGTAGGTGCCTAGATGAATGGATAGATGGATGGATAGAGGAGTGGGTGAGTGAATGGATGGATGGATAAGCTGATAAAGGGGCAGGTGGGTTGGGTCAGTGGATAGGCGGATGGATGGGTGAATAGATGGATGAGTGGATAAATGGATAGGTAGATGGATGGATAGATGAATGGATGTGATCTGTTGGACCCTGTTCAGGCATAATTTGTAAATTGCCAGCACATCATTGATAATAAATTCAGCCTCAATAGCTCAACCTCCTTGGAGTCCTTCCCCAATTTATGGGGGTGCCTAATTAGCTTCATTGCATAGGTAAATAAATCTCTACCACTATGTAGGGAAGTCATAGAGCCTTGACCAAGGTGACCCAGAAAGTTAGAGTTGGAAAAATCCACGAGACTTGGGTGCTTAGTCCAGGCTTCTTCTTCTTCCCTTCTCCTGGCATAGAAGGCTCTGAATTTCAGTTAACCCTGTGGTCTGAATGAGAAATTCTCCATGTGTTAATTTCTTTTCCTACCTAAGCACACAACAGGTTCTGAGGTCTAGGCATGAGAAGAGTCTACAGGCCTTGGTATATCAGCAGCAGAAGCCACTGAAGATTCCATGGTAGATTCCAGGCCTAATTACCCAGATGTTTTTATTTAATATATCTGTGATGGGG